>JAOVVI020002463.1:0-14715 GCA_028571085.2 Nepenthes alata | reverse complement strand
TTTCCCTGGTCTTTGCTTTAACTAACCCGGGGCAGAGTTTAACGCTGTGGAAGGATATGGTGATTTTCCCCTGAAGTTTGATGACTTATGAGCCTTGGCTTGTTAGGGGTGACTTTAATTCCTTTATTTTGAGGAGAACTTTGTTATGGAGGTATATTAACTTGCTGCTGGGCTTGATTTGTAAGGAAAAGTTTTTACCATTTGTGTTGCAATAATCATGACGAGAGCAGTGGAACTAATTGCAAATATTGAGCAGTTGAAATGTCCAGCAGTTTCTGAATTGTAGCACTACGGAAGCTGAGTCTTGGAGTCTAATGTTTGTATCCAGCTTGTGCTGACACTAACTTGGCCGGCTAACATTTGAATCCAGAATATCTGTTTTTTTTTTTTTTTTGCGGGGTGGGGGGGAGTCTTGCTGTTTTCTTCCCACTGATAAAGCAGCATGGCAAAGGGAGTTTCATGGGTATAGTTTCTATTGTATGTGCAGAGTGATTTTCAGGCCCTGAGAATGATCTGAAGTGTTTTAAAAGAAACATTTCAGCGATCTCTCTTTGATGATGCTAGGAGTATTTTTTGACTTCCCTGTGGAACTAATTGAAGGAAAATTGGACAGCAGAGGTTATGAGTGAAGCGAGACAGCAGGTGGAGCTATTAAAAAATCTGCTTGAAGCTGAGGATATGCAGTTGCAAAAACAGGAAATACTTAACAGGGGGTTAAAATAATCCAATACAAAATTCTTCCATGATTTAAACAAATCAAGGATGAATAAAAATGAAATTACTAGTAGTCACGATGAGATGAGCAATAGAATCACTGACTTGCAGGAGGTAATTGAGGAAACAGTGAATTGTTATAGGAACTTCCTTTGAACTGCAAACCATCTTCCTGAAAGGGTGGATATCAGAGTTATTGCTGATGGGAGAGTGCTTAATGAAGAACAGATGCCTATCCTTGAGGCTCTATTCATGGCACAAATGTCAATAAGGCCTTCTCAATCTCACATGATGAAGCTGCTGTGCCTGATGAGAATTAAGCATTGTTTTTTAAGAAGTCAGGGAGATTTTAGGGAAGGAAATCACCATGCAGTGGTGGAGCTTATGAAAATTGCAGGTTCTATACTAGGGAAGGCAATTGATTTTTAATATTAAGAAATACCAATATGGTTCCTAAATAGTCTAATGCATCAAGAATGGTAAACTGTAGGCTCATTGCTGTTTGCAATGTTCTATAAAAGATGATTTCCAAGATGCTTTCAAACAGGTTGCAGCCTGTGGTTCCTACCTTGTAGGTGGTGCTCAGTCTTTATTACTTGAAAGAAGGAGCTTTGTTGACAACATTTACTTAGTCAAGAGTAGGTTTAGGACTACGGAAAAAGCTTATTTCTTCTAGGGCTAGGACTCGGATTTTGACTTCAATGTAAGCAGTGCATTCATTGAGGGTGTGCAGTAGGATAGGGAGAAATATACTGCTATTCTTGCTGTTGTTGGGGGTTGTCTTCTCCTTAAGTACCTCGGAGTTCCACAAGTAAGAGAATTTCTGTTCAAGCATATCAGCCATTGATCCACTAAATCAAATCAAGAGTTAACAAGTGGTGTGCCAGGATTCTCTTCTCTCTGCAGTTAGAGCTCAACTAGTACAAGATGTGCTATTTAGTTTGCAAGTGTAGAAAGCTTGGCCTAGTTCATGAGGCTCATGCATCTTAGTGTTTGGGGAGGGTCAAATGTATAGTAAGAATGGAATTATGACAAAAATTCAAACACATGAGATAATAAATTTGCGTGGTTCACTCTTAGGATAAGAGCTACATCCATAGATAAAAGACAATGATGTTTTTTTAATCATATGTCAAAAGAATACAAAATGGAATCACTCAAATCCAAGTTCTAAAGAGAGAAAAGAAACTTAATCAAACTCTTCTACACCAAGCTTACACTCAGCTAGTGAACACAAATGTGAATACCTTCAATCAACCACATTTATCTCTTTAAGTAGATACAAGAATTGCTTTATACTTAGTTACACGTTGGTTTCTAAGATGTGATTAATTACTTTCACCTTAATCAAAGATATTAATCTTTGATTCAAGATAATCTCTCTAAGTCATCAACGAGACAAAGATTGATGAAATCCAAGCAAAACTTAAAATTCTATCATGGAATAGTCTTTGGCAGTATATTTGCGGGATTTTCACTTGTGTGAATCGCTGAGAAAACTCCATTTTTTGCAATTAATTCTCAGAGAAAATGATGCCGAACTCGAGCACGATGGGTTTTTGAATGATAAATATGTTTTATTGTGACGTGTAAAGCACTTTGACTATCACAAAAGAAAATACATGCTGCTTTGCTCGAGTTTGAGTTCACCCAACAGTTCGGCCAACCAAATTGATTTTTCCTAGGCCTTGATAGCCATGCATTAAGCCTCAGTGGTGGTTAAGCAACTGTTAATGGGAGAATTGACTTCCAACTAATAGGTTTTTCGGTAAGTGTGAATACATTTGGTAGTTGACCTACTACTATTAAGGATCTCGGAAAAATTAACATCAACCACTCAAACTGCTCAATCCTTATTACCCGAATTTCTTTTGAAAATTAAGCCATAATTTTGAGTGCTTTTGAAGTATTGTAGGATCCATTTATAACCGTATGGCAAGTGCTTTTCTTGGATTTGACAAGTAAACTCAATGCATGTCACAGGTTTGGCTACATGCACACCATTCATTCATTAAACAACCAACAATACTAAACTATGAACACACACCATTTCTTCCTTTTCTTCATTCGTGCAAACAATTTAAAATGTGCTGCTAAATGAGTAGAAATATACTTAGCCTTACCATGCCAAATTTTGAAAGAGTTTTTCGGATGTATTGACTTTGAGAAAGAGATAATTTACCAGTAACCCTGTCTCATCGAATTTAGATATTTTAAATTTTCTTACCCTTTACTAACTATTTCATCTTAATTCTTGCTTATTGAAATTTTAGAAAGTTGATGTGGGAAATGTTTTTGGCTGCTATTAAATATCATCAAGTATCAACTTAAATCTCCAAATTAGTAAATGTATCATCGGGAAGCTTTCTGAAATACATACACCAATCATACTTCAAATGAAATCGTTCTTACCCATGAACTAATTGACACGTTTGTACTATCGCCTCGGAGATTGCTATAAGCTGTAGAGGGACTTATTTAACTTGTTATTTTCCTTTCATCTTGAACACCTTGGTTTGAGTCATGTGTATCTCCTCCTCTAGTTTTTCGTGTAAGAATGCGGGTTTCACGTCTAGGTGCTTAATTTCAATATCACCCAAAGCAACCAAAGCTAACAAAGTACGAATACAAGTATGTCTCGCAATAGATTTCAGGAAAATCAAAAGCTTCCCTTTGGGATCAGTTGTGCCTTGCAGATGTCATGAGACTTTATTTTGAATGCTCATTTGCAACAAACAACTCTTTTCTCCTTAGGCAATTTGACAAGTTCCAGCTTTGTTCTTGTAAAGGGATTGCATGCCGTCACGCATAGCTTGCATCCACTTGTCAACCTTGAGATCTGTCATGGCTTCTTTATAGGTTCTCGGTTCTCCATGTTCAACTAACATTGTATAAGTAACCATGTCTTGAATTTGCCTGGGACTTCTTCCTTCTGCCGCTCTATCAGGAAAGGCTTTCTCATCTGTTGACACTCATAGTTTTTGTAATTTGCAAATCCTTTTCATCGGATTCAACTTTCATATTAGATGCAAAATTCTCACCCTCTTCAACCGAATCTACAGCCTTTCTTCTCCCCTTTTGAATTAAATCTGCTGTTCATAATTAGCTGATTCTAGGATGGCCTTCTCATTGAATTTGACATATTTGCTGATTATGAGTTGATTCTTCTTGAGTCCTGGGTACAACGACCTATAAGCTTTGACAACATATGGATAGCTGAGAAAAATATATTTCTTTGCTTTTGGCTCAAGTCTATCAATGTTAAAATAAATTTACGTGTGACAACCAAAGATGTGCAAATCGGATTATTCAAATGTTTTACTTGACCAAATCACATTTGGTGTTTTGAGATTGATTGCTATAGAAGGCATATTTTGACGAGATTGCAAGTGATGTTAATCGCCTTCGATCAAGGAAGTTTCGACAATTCGGCCACACTCATCATCCATCAAGCTCGTTCAAGTAGAGCTCTATTCATATGCTCAATAATACCATTTTGTTGAGGTATTTGAGGGGTTGTTCGTTACTGAGTGATCCACTCCTCACAAAACTTCTTAAGCTCAGTTGAGGTGTATTTACCTCTATTGTCTGTGTGAAATTTCTTCACCTTCTTGTTTATTTTTCAATCATGGCCTTTCACTGCTTAAAAGTTTTAAACACACTGTTGGTTTTTTATGATGTGGATCCATACCTTTCTTAAAAAATCATCAATATACGAAACAAAATAATTGGATCCTCCATTTGAAGAAACTTGCTAAGGACCCACACATCCGAATGGATGTAATCAAGAATGCCTTTAGTAATACGAAATTGAAGTATGAAAGGTAACACATTGAAGCTTGCCAAATACACATCGCTGACATTGTCTAATTTACAAGACTTTATACTTTGAGAAGGTTCTTTTTGTGAAGCTCTTCCAACCCACGTTCACTCATATGCCCAGTTGCATATGCCACAACTATGTTTGGTGATTATCATCAAAAGAAACATAGGTTGCTCCACCTTAATTGTACTTCCTACAAGCTCATTGAGATTGTTAATTCTATTGCTTTTCATAACCACTAGCCTCCCTTTATGATTTTCATTGAGCAACAATATTACAATCAATAGAATCAAGAACATATAAAGAAAGCTGGGTGGAAACAAAACATGAGATGTATTTCATTAAAAAATCAATGCTTTCTATGATTGGCACGAATCAAATTTCTTTTTAGATTTGGGACATGGCTAACATTGGTTAGAGTACTCACAATTCCATCCAACATTTTGATTTTGATGATGTCCCAATTCCAGTTGTTTCACATGTAGCATTATTTCCCATAAGAACATTACCATCATTGAAAGTTTCATACATAGAAAACAAATTCTTATTTGGGATATGTGAAATGAACGCCCAGAATCAAGGATCCAAAAATTTGTTAAATTATTTGACGATGCAGACAGGACAATACCTTCTTAACTTTCAACAGAGCTCTCGGCCACACTAGCTGCTCCGGGTTTCTTCTCTTTGCTTTATTTTGCCTTGAGCTTTTGGAAATCCTTCTTAATGTGTCCCAACTTCTTACAGTAATACCATTTAATGAACTTGTCATTTGTTGATTTAATTTGGACTGATTTTGATTTTCGGATTTGAAATCAGTTCAGCCTCTTACACTATGATCAGAAGCCTAAATTTATGCAATCAGCTTTCTCATAATCTCTTCTAACAATAAAGCTATGGTCACATCATCCAATATTATGTTTTCCTTGCTATCGGTTAGTACAGTTATAAGATAATCATAAGAAGCAGGAAGAGATTGTAAAAGTAATAAAGCTTTGTCTTCATCATCAATTTTAACACTTATGCTTTGTAATTGCCAAAGAAACTTGTTGTAATTGTTCAAGTGCTCATGAATAGGTGTACCTTCCTTTCATCTAATGTATAGGGTTTCTGCTTCATATAGAGTCGGTTGGCGAGAGACTTAGTTATGTACATGCTCTCCAATTTGGCCCACAATGCCTTGAAAGACTTCTGCTTGGCCACACTGTAGAGAACATCATTTGCTAGACATAATTAAGTGCTGTTTATTGCTCGAAGATTTATATCCTTCCAATCCTCGTTTAGTAGAGTTATTAGCTGATTTTCCTTTTAGCACCTTGTGGAGCCCTTGCTGAACAATCAAATCATTCTCATTATTTGCCACAAACTGAAATTATTCTTTTCATTGAACTTCTTCAACTTGAACGTGGCATCAAAAACTCTAGATGCCATTATACCTATACACTGATTCCAATTTGTTGTAACATAATCATGACAAGAATTCAAATACATGAGACAACAAATTTATGTGGTTTACTCTTAAGATGAGAGCTATGTCTAAGATCAATAAGTCAATAATTGTTTTTACTATATATCAAAAGAGTACATGTAATGAAATCATTCCAATCCAAGTTTCAATAAGTTAAAAGGAAACTTGATCAAACTCTTCTACACCAAGGTAACACTAGGCTATTGAAAACTAGTGAGAATATCTTCATTCAATGCATTCATCTGTTTAAATAGAAATAATAATTGTTCTCCACTTGGTTAATTACATATGGGCTTCCAAGATGTGAAAAATAACTTCCACCATAATCAAAGATAGTAAACTTTGGTTCAATTCACTTTCTCTAAGTTGTCATTGTTACCCATAAGCATCTCAATCCCCATGGGCAGCCATCATTATTCACAATCTTCCATCATGGTAAGCATTGAACCAAATGCATTAAATCAAAAGCATCAATGGAATGCAACAAATTTATCATCAGTGACTTCATTAAAATTTAAGTAGCCTTACCCCTATATTACAGAGACTCTATTTCCGTGATTTGCAAGTATAGTGGACACAAATCTTCTTTCTACCTAGATTGTTGTGAAAGAGTTTGAATCCTTGTGTGGAAGATTACTCTGGTTGGGGGTTACATTTTATGTAAGAAGAGTGTATGTTGCTTGGGATAATGCTTGTAAGCATAGAAGTACAGGATTCAGTTCAACAGCCTCATGATTAGAAATAAAGCTGTTCTCATTGAGGGAATTTGGGTTGTAGGCAGAAAGAAGGACTGATTATGGGTCAAAGGGTTGACGACTCCTATCTTATAGGGGCTTATATCTGGATCTCACAGAGGAAGCACAATGATTCTTGGGGCTGGGATGGGGCTGTTCTCTGAAAATATGAGATTGATTCCTAGGTTTTGAATGGCATTGATAATGTGTGGCAGCCTGATATCCTTGGGAAGTGCCCTATAAAACTGCTATGAAGGATCTCACTGGCCATGGGAGCAAAATAAATGGTGTGGGATAGTGTGGGGGAAGGGCATCACCCCAGCATGTCCTTTATAATCTCATTTGTGACTCATCACAAACTGAGAACCCTGGAAAAGTTATATAAGCAGGAAACATTAAATGAAGACTGCTGCCATCTTTGCTGAAAGAAAGGCATAATCAGGGTCATCTAACGTTTAATGTGCTTATGCTATAAAAGAGGTAGGGATTGTTCTTAAACAGATCAAAACTCAGAGGCAGAGCTGTCCCTTGAGATGTTCGATATGTGGTTCATCGGTGCCGTTAGAAGGAGATCAGCTACTGCTAAATACAAAATAATGGTTCACGTAGCAATGGTGTGTCACCTGTGGAATAAATGAAGCGTCTGGGTTTCCATAGCAAGAGCTCAATTCCAGATGGACTTAGAAAAAATTACCTTCTTAGAAATGCAATTGAAAGTCAAAACCACATATAGATGGTAGTTTCTTGTTCCTTTTTTTGTCCTATAAAGTTGTGAAATGTGACAATTGGTAGTTTAGTTTACTTTATTGTTCAATAATAAAATTCCTGTTTCTCTTTAATAAGGTTTACAATGAATTTATTATGCCAAAAAAATGTCCATACACGTTTCTTAGCAATCAGTTCAGTTACTAAAACTTGCACTGCACTTATTTGGTTATAGAATGTTGGAGCTTGGTGAATCTCAGGAGAGTTACATTTATTTTGGATCTTCCTTCTATCTGACTTACTTGGAGCTGCTTTCATAAAGTTTTCCCACATTAAACATGGGTTTCCATATTCCATTTTTTGTTGCTTATATCTGTTGAACAAACATTTTGACTTGATACAGTTTCTCTTTCTTGCTTCAATGTTTGCTCAGTTAATGGTTCTTTTTCAGGTCTGGAGTGAAGCACACTAATGTTTTAGTAAGTGGAGGAGTTTTCCGAACATTTACCATCAATTTTTTCACATATGGTTTCCCGGTACATATCTTGAACTACTGCCACCTGTCTATGGATTTACCCATCTTACTTTCTATTGAAATAAATGCATTGTCAGTGTGCTATATGTTAATGTTCTTGAGGATCTAAATATGGTTTGCTATTTAATACAATGTAATTATTGGTTTGGGGGTAATCCTTAGGGTAATGGTAAGGTTGTGCTGTGTTATGGCTTAGAGGTCATATGTTCAAGTCATGGAAACAACTTCTTTAAAATGCAAGAATGAAGTTGTGTACATCTAATCTTTGCCGTACTCCTTAATGTGGCAGCCTCATACGATACATTGTCCTTTAATCTTATTATGGCTCTTATAAAATATCTTTTCTTTGTAGAATTACTCTAGCTGTCTAGTAAGTTTGGTTTCCTGCTGTAGTTGAATTAACTACCTGATTATGATACTCAACTACCATGTTTTGTTTAAATGAGATGAGTTGGAGAATAAGGCAAATTGTGGGTCTCTTTTCATTACTAGGTTTTCTCTAATGGGCCTACTCAGATAAGAGAAGAGGCCCTGTCAAATATTTGTTGCAGTCTTGCAGATAATAGGCCTGTTTCTGTTGATAAGTGCAGTTCTTTGAGTTTTTCTGGAGTCCAGCTTGTTTTAGGCTTTATTGCAGGTTGTGAGCCAGCCTTTGAAGACTTCTTGTTCATTTACCTAACTGTATGAACCACCTTCTTGTCAGATTCCTTCATCAAGAGCATTCTAGGTCATGTCACAGGGCACACGCAGAGCAATTCATGTGCCTACAATGGGTGGGATTAAAAGAACAGTTATCGGAGCTCCCTTCTAAACTCATCAATGACAGAGCTTCCATCCAATTTGATTGGAGAAAATTCAAATCACAGTTGCTTGGACTTGATTTCCCCAGTCATGTCTGAAATTAAGGCAGTTGTGAAACTCCTGTCATGGAAAACATGGATTCCTTATCCAGCAATAGTAAGTTTCCCAAAGTCTGGAACAACGAGCATTTTGGGAATTTACAGAAGAAAAAGGGGATTATTAAGGGAAGAAGGCCACTTTGCGTACGAACTGTGGATGGAAATTTGCGACTGATATTAAGGGAAACAAAACTATATTGACAATGAAATCAATAAATTGTTGCTCCTGGAGGAAATTTCTTTGAGGCAAATTATGAGATTTGTTGCTTGAGGAAGGGGACAAGGCACAGAATTGATTTGTACTGGATTGCAAATGCTTATTGGATATCCAGTATATCAGCATTTTGGTGGCAGAAAAACCTGTTTTTGAGGTGGATGAGGTCAAAGAAAATTTCTTATTTATTTGAAGAGTTATTTAAGTCAATCAATTCCTGGAGGCCATTCATAGAAGGCAATTTTTTCTTTTGATTGGTAGTAAGGAATATAGTTAACAATCAAGGGATTGTAACACAAGAATAAATTTTTGTATGATAAAAAGCGATAAATGAGAGGATAACCCTGGTCCCACAATAACCAAAATAAACCAAAAAGGAAGATAAAATAAATTCTTAATATCAATCAAATTCAATTACAATTACAGTCCATTAAAACCTCTTAAGTTCTGCATTTTTTCTTCCACGTGTTTGGGGTGGGTATTTTGGAGGGGCTTCAAGCCTTTGATATGTTGATGGAAATATTGGCTGATACAATCGATGTATCAGCTGGAACAACTTAGTCAGCTCATGATTTTTAAATTTTTTTCTCCATCTAAGATGTATTTAATATTAATATGATCATGACCGATAACTATACCGATTTTGATATTTTCATTCTATGTTTTTTAGGGTAAGAAATTATTGATATTGAAAGAAAAGAGAAATACATAAGATACATAAGCAATGTTCAGTTTCATGGCCTTAAGTCATACCTCAAGACCACAAGGACCCAAACTAACCAGAACATACCCCAAGCTCAAAAGAAGAAAAATATTTCAGCCCAAAACAAAGGAAATTTCTGGCCAAAAAACGCCAAATCAATTTCTGAACAATGTAGATAAAAAGATGGCTATGCAAAACACAGGAGAATCTAAAGAACCAACCTCTCCATCAAGGGATGTTGCAGCACATACCAATTTAGCCGCTAAACATGGTCAAAAACTGATTTCAAGAAATCGCAGCATTTAAAACAACAAATCACATCCCAAGAGATCTTCAAAGCTTAAGTCACCATTCTGACCCTAGTAAATAGGAGAAGTCAGCAGAAACCAGCATTTATTGTTTTCTCTGGGAAATTAGATTCCTCAAGGTGAAGCTAAAAATCACAATCTCAATTTGTTTCAAAACCAAAATTTTTTCTCAGGTGAAACAGACAGTTGCACCAGAAAACAGAAAACCCTTTGACCTGAAATTCCTGCCAGAACAGCAGCCACCCATAGAAAACTCAATTTCATCCTTTCTTAATTGCTTTTGTCTTGCCATCTGGCAGACAACTGATGTCCAGCATAAATCTTTTCTCCTCTCCATACCTCACAGGGTATTTGCAAACTGCAACGCAACCCTAACATCTCTACTCTGATTCAGTTTCACGCAACAAATAAAAGTATCCCATTACTGATATTAGAATGGGCAGAATGTTTATTGTTCATGAGTCAGTTGGAGAGCAGTCCAGGGCAACCCCCAATTGTGAATAAATGATCTATTTTGCAAAGTAGGGGAAAATTTGAGACTTGACCACTTGTCTTGAATAGTAGTGAAGATTGCATGACTGATTCCACATTAAGCCTCTAGGCTTTCAAAAATGCATTTTGTCACCAGGCAGTGGCCCAGGAGCCTGCCCTTTGGTCAAAGGGTCTATTATCATCATGATGGTGCTAATGTGATCTTTTTATGTTCCGTCATGTATAATACACTGTTACTGCAGTGAACATGGCATGTGCAATTGGTTTTGGATTTCTTCCTTTCCATCATGAGCATTATTGAAGATGGAATTATCTGTTCATGTTGGCTCAATGTTTGTGGCTCTTATTCAGTCTCTCCCATTTGAAGAGACACATCACACAAGTCATTTAAGCCATCTCTCTGGTTTCTAATATGAGTTCTAAAATCTGTCATTCAATGTGCATTTACATATGGACCTACCAATATTTCTGGTTGCCACATGGTGTTACGTGTAAAAACTCTCATTTTTGAACTTTGCCTTTATACTTCTTTGCTCTTCCTTTCGAGAATTTCCATTTTGCAGGTATAAGTTTATTGGACTTTGGATTTGCACATTTGTGTTTTCTGATTGAGTTTTAAAATTAAGCCACTGAGTTCATTTGAAAATTTGCATCTGAACATATGCATTATTTCCAGGTGATGCATGAAGTTATATGTAAAATCTCTGGTTTTGAATATGCAGTTATCATTGTTTGCTCTTTCCTTTTGGAGTTTCCATTTTGCAAGTATATGTGCATTTGGATTACTCGCATATGTTGGCTATATTGTGTACGCGTTCCCGTCGTTGTTCCATTTGCACTGGTTGAATGGACTGCTTCTTGTCTTCATACTTTTGTGGGCTGTTAGCACATATATTTTCAATGTGGCATTTGCGTTCATGAACTGGAAACTTGGGAAGGTATTCCTCTATTCAGGCACTGTACTTTCAATCTCTTAAGTCCCAATGAATTTTAAGTGAAGTATAAAGTTTTCCTTGATATGTTTAGGATATGGAGATATGGGAGTTGGTGGGCTTGTGGCATTATCCTGTTCCTGGGTTTTTTCTACTTGCCCAATTTGGACTTGGAGTTCTAGTTGCTGTTGGTAATCTTGTGAACAATTCTGTCTTCATGCACTTGTCTAATGAAAATGGACGAACTCCAAATGGCAACCATACCATTGAAGGTATTGAATAGCTGTTTTGGATATCAAAGAACCAATATTATATTTATTTTTTATCCTTTTGTGCCAGGTTTATTTTGATGTGCAGTTTTATGTAGGCATTATATTTAATAAGAGATTCTATGTTCCCACTGTTTACAACTAAGGATGTCTCAAGCAGGTTTTTCTAATGTATGAATCTGGTTTACTGTTTATTTTCTTCATTTTCTTGGTCTGTATTCTCATTGTACTGCTGCTTTAATTTGATGAACTATCTTTGCCATGTGGAATCAACTTTCAGTCATAAATAGATATACTAAATACACTTGAGGAATAATTGAGATGGATTTGGTGCATAATTGAATAGGTGGCTCCACTATTCTTCTCATTATCATATTGTGCAACCCAATATTAAATGGAAGAACTAGAGGAGCCAAGACAACAAGATCTGCCCTTGATTCTCCTCATATCCTCCTTTTTTCTTGTAAATAGTGTACATCCTTAAATTAAGTGATTAGATCAGAGAGAACAAGGAAGAGTAATATATTGAGATCCTTCCTTATCTCTTCATTGAAACAAGACTAACACAAGTAAGGAAAGTATAAATTAATTATTAAGAAGATCAAGATAATCCAATGGTTTCAGGATCATGATTTGATCTTCCTAATTTTGAGATTCAGAACTCCCCCATAAGTTGGTGAATGAATATTTATCATTCATAGTTTAACAGTTAAACCTTCAAATTTTGTTTTTGGAAGAGCATTTGTTGAAACATCCGCCACTTGAGAAGGTGAGCTAGTGTGTTGTTCAGATTTAGAACCTGCTTCAATTTTTTCTTTGATAAAATACCAATTTATCACCACATCTTTTATTATCATAACGTTGAATGGGATTTTTAGCAATACTTATAGCAGCTAAATTGTCACTTATATTCTGCTTCAACCCTGCTTCTAACCCTGCTTTTAGCAACCACTAGTTGTTTCTTTCTATGCCAAGTTACCAAGTTCCTTACATATATCTGCAATGGTCGGTAGTTGATCTTCAATTTACAATGAATTCAGCCTAGTCTATGTCTAAGTAGACTTCAACTCTTTTGTTTGCTCCTTGCTGCAAGAGTATTCCTTTGATGGGAGTCATTTTTATGTATTTGATAATCTGATGAACTGTTTCAAGGTGTTCTTCATTTGGCCTATTCATAGATTGACTTATAACAATAATTGCACAGCCTATGTCAGGCTGTGTGGGAGAGATAAAATAGTTTTTCTACAAGCTTTTGATATCTCCTTGTGTCCATTGGTGGATTATCTTCCTTAAAATTGATTTTATAATTTGGGTTCATTTGAGTGTTTGCTAGCTTGCATCCCAACATTCCGGTTTTTTTCAGTAAGTTTAATGTATATTTGCATTGTGAAACCATAATGCTTTTCTTCGGGCAAACCTCAATGTCTAGGAAATATTTTGGTGATCCTAGATCTTTGACTTCAAATTCTATCGCAATTATTCTCTTGAAGTTATCCATTTCTTCAGTGTACTTTCTTATCCCAGTTACATAGTCAGCATAAACAATTAGAATAACAATTTTTTCAATGATAGAAAATTTTGTGAACATGGTATGATCGGCTTGACCCTAAGAGTACCCATGTTTCTTAATAGCGTTTTTGAACCAATCAAATTATTCTCTAGGAGATTGCTTAAGACCATATAGAAATATCTAGAGCTTACGAACCTTCTTAGCAGCATTTTTAGTTTTAAATTTGGTGGTATTTGCATGTGTGCTTCCTCTTCTAGGTCACTATTAAGGAAAGGATTTTTCTCATCTAATTAGTGTTGAGGCAAATCTTCATTTGTAGCTGAGGTAATGAGACCCAGATTGTATTGCATTTGACAATAGGAGTAGAAGTTTCTTAGTAGTTGATTTCAAAGGTATGAGTGAATCCTTTTGCAACAAGTCTTGTTTTATAGCCACTTATACTCTCATTTGGATTATGCTTGACATTAAAGATCCACTTACATTGTACAGGTTGCTTTCCTCTAGGTAGATCTAAGAGTTCCCACATGTTTCTTTTTATAACATTTATCCCTTCTTGAATAGTTGCTCTCCTTTCCGAGCTTTCCAAAGCATCATGAACACTTTCTTAGGTTTCTACATTGAATAGATTAGTAACAAATGTCTGATATTTTAATGAGAGACCATCATGGGTGTTGCGTCCGAGTCCGATGGCCGTACGCTAATGACGTGTGATGACGTCAGGTGGACGGAATCAGCTGCAACACAAAGGATGAGTGAATTGTTGGTGGACGAGCGTTTCAGTCCGAGAGGGTGATAAGGGCGAATGAGCGCTAAGGGCGAGAGGGTGAGAGACAGAGAAAATGGACACAATGATTTTTACGTGGAAAACCCGCCTTTGAAACAGGGGAAAAAACCACGAGGCACTGGGCCTAGCAAAGATTCTCACTATCAAGTGTGCTGAGTACAAAGTTTAAAATACAATGAATATTTTCTCTCTTTGAGCTTTTTCTTTCAGTAGCAAGAGCTGTTGGAATCGATCCCCCCTTTCGTGTGTTGAGCTGGGTATTTATAAGGGGGAGAAAATAGCCGTTGGCTTCTGACAGCTACTAGGAGGCTGGCCACCTACTTCCATGACGTGGCCATGCTGTGTCAGGCACGATGGCGTGTACAGGTAGTTTAGTTGCCAACGCCGTATTTAGCCTTACCGTGTCAGGGATGTCAGTCTGCGATGTCAGTCTCTGAGGTGACAAGTCACGTTCTAGGGATCAGCGCTAGTTGAGGTGACGTATTGGAGGCTTTACGTGTCTCCTGGGGAGCCTTAAGTGCTGAGCTGGCGTCCTCGGGTTTTTGGGACAGTCCTCGTCCTTTGTTGGTTTTCTTTATCTTTGGATGAGTCCGCGTACCATCGCTCTGGTTCTCGGACGGAACAAGAA
>JAOVVI020002462.1:0-21051 GCA_028571085.2 Nepenthes alata | reverse complement strand
CGGAAGGTGTCCGGTTCCGTTGCCGCGGGCAAATCCAAGGAGTTCCTTGGTAGGGATCACGTGTCGGGAGTAAGTCGACTAGGTTAGCGCGTCGTTACCACCCGGACTGTAAGTTGATTTTCATAGTGCATTGCTTCCCTGCCGTTGAAACCCGGAGTGTTTTTCTCGATACCGTGGGTATCGAGTTTTCACTTCGTCACCAAAAATCGTATATTTATCTTTCATTTTATATATTACATGATTCTTAATCTCGTTAGCATCTAGAATTAAATATCCTTTACGTGTATCGAATATTTATATATATTACTTCCGCTATACTTTTAACGGGGTCGAAACTTGATTGTTCACGTTAACACCGAAAAAATGCTTTGTCATTATTGATACGTCAATGGGTTCAGGTCACTGTACGGTTTATGAAACTACTTGATCTTCTCCAACCAATTGAGCTAAAGTATGTCTGATCTCCATATCTGATAATATGGGTCATACACAACACAACGAATAAATAAAAAGTTAGAGGATAACAAGACTTGTTTCTTAATTTATTTTTTGACGCTCAAATAAATAATCTTTAAACATATGTGAGAAAGATGGAGGTCGAAGGGCAATGCTCTAATGGGTGTATTCGTTGGATAATGGCCTACTAGAGATATGCTCGATGAGGAGCAGCTTCGAAAGTCCTAAGGATGAGTAAACGCCTAAGGGATAACGGTAGACTAGTCAAATGAACTTTTGGCTGCTTAGGACACAATTGCTCGGTCTGGTGTTTCCTTATCTCTTTTTCTCTCTCTCCTTTTGCTTTATGGGAGATATCTTGCCTACAAGAACAAATGGTACTTTTAGTGTTGAAGTTAGTTTAGCTTTTTCTAGGTATCATGATTCGCGACAGCTGTCAACACCAATTTGCTAAGTTATTTTAGTGATTGTGGGTGCTTGCTATGGCAACCCGAGCTATCCATGAGTATTATTTCTTTGTCCAGACAATCGTGGGGATCGCCGCATGGTGATTGCTTTTTTGAGATGATTCGTTAAATCGTGATTGTCATATTAGGAGTGCACAATCTTGGGTAAAATATTTAATGTGTTGCTTCTACAATTTTGACAAATGCCGCCTGTATATTCATAGGATGTAGCATCGTTTGTCGATTGATGAGCTAGAGGGGTATCTACGGATTTGTCCTAATTGCCCATTTTTCGCTGGACGGTCTCAAGTCGATCCAATTGGACCAACAGCTCTGATTTTGGGCTTGTGAAACCGCATTGTAGGCATGCAATATCCCGGGCTCTTTCCCTATCAACGTATTTAGTTTCTGGGTTGACCCATTTGTTATTGTACTCATCAATTATATTTTTGAGTGAAGGTGAGAATAGGACTAGAGAACAACAAAACAATCATCTATTTATATTTATATATCTAATTTATTGTAGTAATAATTTTTTTATGCTTTTCATATAATACTAAAAATATTAACAAATTACAAAGAAATAATCTCCAATTTTCAATGGGAGGAAATAAAAAAGGAGAAATTATGGTCAATTATTGACATTATTGAGATTAGTAAATTTAGCCAATAAAAAAGAATTGGTTTTTTTTTAACAAACAAATAACAATTAGTAAAATATTTGAGCACTATAATTTAATTGAAATTTGAAACAACGAAGTTGAGATATGAGAGAAAATAAGAATGTGTGACAAAAGTACAAAAAAAATATGGGGTATTTATATATTAAATTTTATTAAAATTATGCTGTATAATTAATTCAGTCCGATAAATTTAAAATTTTATAAGGTTTGATCAAAATAAAAAAAATATATATTATGAATTATTACGGGTATAAAATTAAGCCTGATTAATTTTTTTAAGTAGAGTATGGTCACAGATAAAAGTATCTGGTTCGCCCAACCCAACCTCGATCATAATTTTTTTAAAACATATTTTTTCTTTTAAATAAATACTAATTTTTAAAAACTATTTCAATAGAATAAAATTTTAAGATAACTAATACTTTTTATATGAAGTTTATTCATTAAAATATATAATTATGTAGTATTTTATCCTAATATTATAGTTTTTAAAGTATTATATATTTCTAAGTATTTTTATTTAAATAAAAATTTTAAATAAATATATTAAAAATAAAAATTATCTATCGACCAGTCTAAATTAACTGATAGATAAACACAGTTAAGGCTTTTGATCCAAATGACCAGATAACCGATTTTTGTCTGGCCCAATTTAATTTATTAGTCATAATTTTTATCTAAACTCAATCTATACTCAATTTAAACTCAATTTTAATTGAATCTGTCATATATTATTGGATAATGCATTTTAATTATTTTAATAATTATTATAAGAAATGGGTTGATTGATCGAGAATTAAAAAACCTAGTTGTTGGGTTGGCGGGGCACATGTTCTAAGCTTGGCGCGGTCTAGTGGTTCGGACCATTTTTAATGTTATTAACACTATGTTCGCCCAGACATCAAGGAAACTTAGCACATTGATTCATTTATTCTCTATCGTTATCTTCTAAAATAATTTGTAAGTAAAATAGAAATTGAAAGATATGTTAAGTATTGAATCTTAAATATAAAAAAATATAGGAAATTTAAAATATCAGATAGCTACTCCAATTTGGTTTTTGTTTTTTTTTCATAATTGAAAAACTTAAGAAAAGTCTTTTTTTGAATGTTTTATTGAATTTTTAAAAACAACAATAAACAATTTAAATTTTTAAAATAAATTTCCTTGTCATAAAGAGGTATTTTATTATATTTATAAATTTAGTTTATGTCTAATTTTTTTTAAAAAAAATTTGTTAATGTAGAAATATTATTTTATAAACATATAAATTAAATATATGAAAAATTTAAATTGCTATTTTAAAATACGTTTTAGTCTTATTTGTTTGTTTTTCACTCTCTTAGAATAATTATTTAAATTTTTATGTGAGTTTAATTATATATATTGTTATACTTTTGTTTCAACATATTTCATAAATTATTATTTTCTATAATTATAAATAATATTTTATACATTAAAGACACATTATTGTCACTTAACAAATAAAAGTTTATCACTTAACATATTTTATGAATATATGGACCATTTATTGAACAAATTAACTATTAACTGTTAAATAAATAATTATAATTTAATATTTTTATAATAATTTTATTTACTAGTTTCAATTTTTTTTAAATAATCAAATTCTAATTATATATTTAAAAATTAATAATTAAAATTAAAAGATGAATCAACTTCAAATTGTTAAAAAAAAAAAAAAAAGAAGGAATCGGAGAAAAGAAAAGAAAAATCCTGAAATTCGGGTTAAATGGTGGTGGTGGTCACGTATCGTTTGATTGGGTAAGCTTGTATCCAGACGTTAGACAAGACCGCCTCTCGAGCATGAACGTAAGCTTAGATCGCATCGTACCATTCTGACCATTGTAATGGCGTAAGTTCGAGTCGCTGGGGCCGGAGAGACAGAGAGAGTGGAAAATGTTCCATTGAGGGCGATGGACTGCGTGGTTCTATTTGCTCCTCTAAGCATGTCGAAACCGGAGTTGATCCTCTGATTGATGTGACTAAGCAAAAGTAATCTTTGTAGGTATGATTGATTAATTGTTCATTTGTTTTCGACCCGATCGCTATGCACGCACACATATATATATTTTAATAATTGTGAAATTTACTGTTATGGTTCTTAGTAATAACATAAATGGCGCTGTGTAGTTCAGATCCTTAATTCTGACTTCTTTTAAAATCTAGGGTTTTGCACATTTCAATTGCTTTTAAAAATTTCGATTTCTATTTCATTCTGCCTCATTTTACTTGGATTTTCGGTTGTTAAGCCTACCTACGCAAATGTATGCAATTGAAGTTTTATAATCAATTTCGAATTTCATGATTGTCCATCCTGTATTAAGGGCCGTTTAAATTTCTCTATATTTCAGTTTGTAGTCTTATTTTGTCTCAATTGACTCCTATTTTGTCTTTCATTTGAAGTGATCAATGGCGTCCTTATCTGGGGAGTCATGGATGAGAGAATACAATGAAGCAGCAAAGCTAGCAGATGATATAGGTGGGATGATCTCCGAAAAGTCATCAATGGCCGCTTCAGGTCCAGACTCGCAACGCCACTTCTCCTCTGTACGGCGTAAGATCACAATTCTGGGAACTAGACTTGATAGCTTAGAGTCCCTTTTGGCGAAGCTTCCAAGCAAGCAAGCAATGTGAGTAGTTTGAACTTTGAACTTAGCGGGTTAAACTTGTTGCTGAATTTATTCTGAAGCTTGACACTTGCATTGTTGGTCACAAGGAGAAGGAATTTTCTGCTCATTTGTTAGACTTTTGTGGCATTTTGATCCTTTTCCTTGTGGCCTTTTTGTTTTGCTGTTCATAGTTGGACAAGCTTGTATTCTTCAAGTTGAACAAAATCAATACAAATTGACGGTGAGAATAGAAGTCTCAGTGCATGGACCCTGATCCTTCGCAAACGGAAACTTTGAACTGAATACCAATCCATAGGATGCTTTGCAAATTGGGCATGTCTTTCTGTGCCGAATTCTTTGTACCAGGAAGAATTGTGAAGCACATCGATCGCAGGCATGTCCTTCAAAATTGAATAACTCCCCTGCAAAATCCTCCTTTGATAAATATCAATTAATACTTCACCCTTTCATTTTCGACGAACGGGCTCTTATCGGAACTCTATAGGGACAAAGAGAAACAAGAGACCTCATATAATAGATAGGAGGCAAGAAAGCAATACGGAAAAATGGTGGTTTGAGATTGTCTGCTCTGCACCCACCCCTGAGTACAATTATATGCTCATTTGTGCTCCTCCTACTGCTTGTGAGCTTATGGTCCTTTCTTCAAACAGAAGGAATTGATATGTGGATTGAAAAATACTTACATAAACCAATGGAGATGATGAAATACCAAAAAAAAAAAAAACAAAAGCTTCTTTTTTAAGCTCAAATTAACGGTTTTCCAGTGTGGGAGAGGTAAAAGGTTGATACTTAATTATCCGTTGTTATGTTATTTGTAACTCCTACTTCCTATGTTTGATGACTTAGCTTTTCAAAGAAGTTTTTTTATTTCAAATTGGTCCAATTTTAAGGGTTAACTAATGTTGACGTTGATCTGAGATCTTGAAATTAGAATAAGTTTGGCAATAGATCACGAAATATTGGTGATCTTCTCTATCTAATGAAGAGGGAGTCCGCTCACATGTGCAACTCAACCTCCACACACTTAGATACATATGACCTGATTTTAGGTGCTACCACTTCTTCTGCCTGTCTATTTGTCTCTCATCACTATCATTGACCTCTCACCACCTTTGAACAACAACCACAATTCACAAATCATAGTTCCTTTTCTTATCATAGTTCCTCATCCTTTCCTCGGCATCTAGGCAATTCCATGACTTGAAAACTCATCCATAGCTGATATAAATTGGAGTTTTGACCAAATGGAATGACTTCTTCAATTATATTTCTGCGTTGCCATTATGAACTTCAACCAAAGTCCTGGCCTTAAATAATGGATCAATTGATTGAGACAATGGATGCAGATGGGATGGCCATTAGCTGGATTTGACAAATCTGGGTTGTATCTGAAAATTAGGTTGCAGCAGGCATTGCATTCAGTCAAGATCTCAAGAAACAGTTGTTACATAACAACTGTGTTGGAAGGCATTTTCTAGAGTTCGATATAACAAACAACATTATGTCACATATATCTAGAATCACTGGCATATGGTTGTCTAGTACTTGTAAAATGGCAGTTTAGGCATGCTTTAAGTGAGGACGTTTCATTGTAGTGTTTTTTCAAAGTTGGTTTCCTCTGCAAACATTAGGATGATGACAAATTGAAACAATATGCAGGAGAATATGGAGAAATGTCATTTACTATTTTCTTTCATAAAATAAACTGAGTCCTTGCACTCTAGTGGGAGAAATCATCGATATAGGACATTTTCACATAACTGAGAAATGGTTTGTTAGAGCTGGTATTCCAGTTACTTTTTGATTAAATGATGACTTTAATTCCTTTTTCGCCCCATGTCCATCATTCTAAACTTTGCTTAGTAGGTAAAATGGGGCATGAGGAAGAAGGATTTGTCTTTTGCTTTGTTTGTACAGGTCTAATCTTTTGTGCAAATTAGATAGAAGCACCTTTACTTTTCAGCTTGGGGAATGTCCCAACTGTTTTTGGTTCTCTTCTGGGGTCTCAGGGATGCCTTAGACCAGAGATTGGAGATGACAATTTGTACACTTTATTTACGAAGTCTTAATTACTTAGCCGAATAAAGAAGGAAACAGAGCATAAAATTCCAGTGAATTGAGTCGTCATTGTTGGTTCATAGTGTTGTAGAAGCTCTTGCGTAATCCATGTTCTTCATCTTATGGATTCCATATGTTTGATTATCTTTCAAGGAAACAGCTTTGTTTCATGGAATCATAATAACATTATTCAGTATCTGTTATATCATTTTCTTTGGAATTTTCCCCATTATGTGAATTATTATAGTTTTAAACATATGTGAACTAATAGTTAGGTGAATTATTCTTATTCTGTTCACTTGATTTAAGGATTATATTGTTGTCTCAGTTAAGCTTTGATACCCCTAAAAGGTGGGCAAATTTGGTGTTGGCTTCAATATTGTTTCCAAATGCAAATGTCATATACAATAATATAATATGCACAACAAATATAGAGAAAGACAAAGAAATTGACTAGTCAGTATGCTAGTTCAGACATCAATGCTCTACACCATGATGATCACATCCTCCTTTGGTGCTTTCCTGTACCTTTCCTTTATTGATGTGCTTACAAGTTAAAACCTACAAGTTCCAGCAACTAACAACATAACCTTGCCTCTAATAGTCAAGCTAGACTCTCAACCTAGCTATTCACATGTTCAATTTAATCCAAATGACACTTACACTTCCACACTAATAGTAGTTTTCATAATGAAATTGATCTTCCACTATCTAATATAGCCAGTATAAGCACCTACAAACCTTTCAAAAACTCTTAGAAGAAGCTAAATTATTTTGCCAGCGTAAGCTAAAATCACTATCTCAAATTGAGGGGGTTTGTACCCACATGAATTTCTCAAGTAAGACTATAAATTCATTCACTATTTTGAGCATTTCAACCTGAAAATGCCAGGTGTCTATCGATGAACACAATATAAATTCAAGTTCTTCAACTTTTCATGCTTTTCCATGTGTGCTTCCATGTACTTTAACCCTTCAATTTCCTAGAATCACACAGAAAGGACTCTTGCATGAACTAAGTGTCAAGTCATCAATGCTTTGCTACCATCAAAACTCCAACTCATTTTGGGGTCTATAAATATGTTATCAATTCATGGCATTTCATATCATTAGAAAATCTTATCGTAGGTAGAAAGTGTTTTCTTGTGGTGTTAACCTTCAAGTACTATATTTTTATCTGGCGTTTCTATAAAATGTTTAAGGTCAGGATTATGGTTATTGTTATATTACTACTATTATTACATGGCAACAGGGAAAAATTGTACTTTAGATAGACACCTGTGGTTTTCACCCATGTGTAAGCAATAAAACCTGACAACTTGAAACAAGAAACAATCCTGACCATGCTCAATTATAGTCCCATAAAGGGTCCAACTGCTAAGAATCAGAGAACTGCAAAAGGCCTCCAAGCCAATGGATCTGGTGGGAACTCAAAACAAAATAAATTTACACCCAATAACCAGGAAAAAATGCAAATTCCTACAGGCTAAATCAAATGCCCTTGTAGGTCATAAATCATTCTTAACCCTAACGATAAAGAAAAAATTAACGAGAATAACTAGAGAAAGATCTCCTTAGAAGAATACGCTTGCTATTTAAAATTGTCGTGATACATTATATTGCTTATTATGATCAATAGATGTGATGCATGAATAGTGAATCGTGATCTTTAGCAATACCCAAAAAGCAATTACACTGGGGAGGCTATACAAGTGTTTCCTGCCATTTAGTTCTATTAAAAGCTAGATCTTCTATATCGATCACTGAAATATGTGAAGAGCTTTTAGATTTTTATCACTTATGCTTAAGAAGTAATACTTTCTCATAATTAATATTTTATTTTCAGCTTTATAGGAAATATTCATTGCCTCCTTGTACAATTTGAGAAGGACATCAACTATGGGTGGAATGATATGGCTTTCTCTTGTCATACTAGTCGACAATAACTTTTTGCGGAACTGAGGTTTTGCTTTCAAACCTAAATTGTTGATTTGCTTGCTTGTGTGATCTGCAGAACAGAGAAAGAGATGAACCGCCGACGGGACATGCTTTTGAATTTGAGATCAAAAACAAATCAGATGGCATCCACTTTGAGCATGTCAAATTTTGCCAACAGAGATGGTTTACTTGGTCCAGTGATAAATACAGTTGATGTGATGAGTAGAACTGCTGGCTTGGATGATCAAGGCATCGTCAGTCTTCAGCGACAAATTATGAGGGGCAAGTTGCTATTTTGCCTCATCATGAACATGTTCTGTTACTTTATTTTATCTCAGTTTCCCTCCTTGCATTCCACTTTGGTACTATAGACTTTGTTCTGGCTCTGCATTTTGAACAGAACAAGACGAAGGGCTTGAAAAATTGGAGGAGACAGTGATAAGCACAAAGCACATTGCATTGGCTGTGAATGAGGAGCTAGACCTACAAACTAGACTCATTGTAAGATCTTCCATAGTTGATTTATTATTTCTTGTGTTGTTGTTTCTGTCCCATCTTGAAAAGTTCACGTGCGTACATCTACAATTGCATGATCCCCAATGTGCAGGACTCCTTGGATTACCAAGTGGATGTCACGGGTTCCCGGCTACAGGTCCTCCTCAAAATTTCATTGTTTCAAACTTTACGTTGGTTTTGAATTTGGTCCTTGTGCTAATTACATCATATTATGTGATTCTCATTGTAGCACCTTCCAGCTTCCAGTTAAATGTTTTGACTAGTGATTTGAGCTGATCATTAATGGGGTTTGAGTTTTGCAGAGGTTATGCTAAAAATTCATAGGTTTGAGTATGGCCTAATATTATGATCATACTCATCCACTTGGCATAAAATATATATAACAAGCCTTTATCCATATTTCACTATGTTAGAATATAAGTTAGTATTAGAATATTTGTTAGAATACATTCTTAGAATATACTTTGGTATATGCTAAGAAATATTTTCTTGAAAGGGTAATTTAGCACTTTTGACATATATAAAGACCTTATATATACATGTGAATAACACTAACCAAAGTATAGGGTTCTCTCGTCTCTCCTTTTTTCATAATTTCTACATGGTATCAGAGTGGGGTTATTTTCTAAACGCTATCCGCAGCCGCCGCTGGTGTTTTCCTTTTGGTGAAGATGCAGCTCCTGCCTATGAGCAAAAGCCCCAAAGCAATTTCTCTTTTTCTTAACATTGACTGCACAAAAATCAGAGCCATTAGTTTCGCAGAACCCTAATTCAGAGTGTTCACAGACGGAGAAACTCGGAACCCGAGCTAGGTGCGGCGCCAATGCCTGCACTCTGTCTTGTACCTGATGGTGTTATTGGTATGGGTGCAGATCCGATAGGGGATAGGGCGGTTCGTCTCATCTTCTTCACTAGCTTCTTCTTTATTTTGAAGGTCTTGTGCTACCGTACTTTTGAGTTCGAAGATGGATGACGGGTGGATGACAACAATGAGAGAGCAATGAAATCTCTGGAGAATTTGGGGAAGAGTGCTTGCCAGAGCATTTGCGGTGACCTTTGTGCGCATCTCTGAGCAGCAAGGGCAGAATGCTTGCTAGGATTTGAGTGGCATCTGTGTGGGTATGGTAGTCTGCTGATTCTAGGTATTCAATGTCCCTGGAATCAGTTAAATCCTTCACAGGCATTCTTTGATTTTGATTCGATTTGTGAGATCTCTTAGAAGCTGCATTGAATTCCCCTTTTTTTTGGGGAGATATTTTGATTTTTGCTTCCAATCAAATATGTGAAGTTTGATGATTTTTTGTTTATATTCTTGTTACTTTTGAGGTTGTTTATTCTCTTAAAGCTACTTTGTTACTTTGACTGTGCCCTTGTGATTATTATTCATGGATTCAAAAATCCACATTTGGTGATCATTGTGGTAGAAGCAATGATGGGAGTTTTTTTTTGGGGGAGGGGTTATTGTGGTAGAGTGGGTTATACATGAAAGAAGTGCTGGTTGCCATATGGGAGGTCTTTTACAACTCCTAATTATATTGTTACTGCCCTTGTTTAATCCCGTAACCATACCGCTTGTCTTTCGGTATCCTCATAGGTTTGAGTCATTGACTGTGGTGCCTCTGATCTTATGTCTAGATTCACAGATATTTTGTCTAATTTTCAACAATGTTCCATTGTTGCTGACATTTTTTGGGCAAATGACTCATCTACAAAGGTTAAGGGTATTGGTTTTACTTTTCTGACACAAATTTTCTCTTATCGGTTATTTACTTGCCGAATTTTTCTTTTAATTTGCTAGCAGTTAGTAAACTTAATAATATATATAATTGTTGTGCAATATTCTTCTCTACACACTTTATTTCAAGAACTTATTATGAGGAGGGTTATTAGTAAATGTCGTCGTAACTCAAGAAGTCTTTACTTGTTTGATATAGACCTCAATCCTATCATCTGTTTTGGTGCCACTTTTACGCCCCTTGATCTTTGCAGGAGATTGAGACATTTATCTCTTTTTGGTCTGAAAAGTTATGTCCAACTTTGACATCTGTCACTGATTTGTTTTGTGAGTTATCTCAGTTTGCCAAATACTATCATTGGTCATATTCCTCTCAACTAAATATATGCACATGCGTCACTTTTGAGTCAGAAGACTTGGATGTTTGGGGACCTTGTTCAATTTCATCCAAGATGTGATTTTATTATTTTGTTATATTGTTGATGATTATTTACGAGTTATCTGACTATATTTGATGAAGAACCATTGTAAGTTATATTCCATTCTCTGTGCATTCCATGATGAAGTTCAAAACCAATTTTCTATTTTTATATGTGCTTTGAGAAATGATAGTGGTCATGGATATTTTTCTACCCCTTTTGTCCTTCCCTATCACAATCTGAGATTTTTCATGAATAATCTTGTCACAAGACACCCTGACAGGATGGAGTAGTCGAGAAAAAGAATGGATATTTAATGGAGATTGTTAGAGCTCTCTTATTCCAAATAGGAATTTTAAAAACTTTTTGGAATTATGCAATGTTAATAGTTTATTAACTCAATCGGATGTCATCTGTTGTCCTTAGGGGGAGATTCTTTAGGCATTACGTTTTTTTCTCATGAAAATTTTCAATTGTGTATGCTATGTCCGATATATTTGGCTTTAGGTGACCAAGTTTGATCCTAAGTCTATATTGTTTATTTTTATTAGATACCAAAAAGGTTATTGATGTTTCTCTCTAGAGTTTGTAATGTTTTTTTAGTATTCTCTGATGTCACATCTTAGGAGTCTACATGTTTTTATCCAAATGTATCTTCAACAAATCCATCATTGGGTATTCCTTCCAAGGATGATATTCTTGTACATAAGATTGTTCATCAAAGTGTATCTCCTATACCTGTATTACATGTGCCTCCTTGTCTTCCTATTGCTCCGACATTTACTCGTTGTTTTCGTCATGTTTTTGATTTCTTTTTTAGAGTAAATCTTGAGCCGCCACTATCAATTTCATTCTTAAGTAGCTATTTCAATTATAGATACTATTATTCCTAATCATAGAAGTAATTCAAACCTTCCTATTGTATTACAAAAAAGCTATCGCAATAGCATTCAGTTTCCATTGTCTACTATATTATCTTATACTGTTGTTTCATCTTTGCAACAGGCTTTTGTGTCAGCCTTGGACTCTATTACCATACCTTGATTTATATTTGATACTATTTCTCATCCTGATTAGTGGGAATCTATAGAGAAAGTGATGGTTGCGCTTGAGCATAATTACACATGGGAGTTTTTCTTGTTATCTATGAGGAAGAGACCAGTTGGGTGTAAATAGATTTACATAGAGAAAATCACTCTAGATGATTCTTTAGCTCAGCTGAATGCCCATCTCGTAGTTAAAGGCTATGCTCAGACATATGCCGTGGACTATACTGATACTTTTTTATCTATTGCAAAGTTGACTTCTATTAAACTTCTCATTTCTTTGGCATTCATAATTGGTTTTTATATCAATTAAATGTTAAGATTGCGTTCGTACATGGTAATTTTTAGGATGAAGTTTATTCAGAGCAACCTTCAAGGTTTATTGCTCAGGGGTAGTTTGGGCCTGTTTGTCAGTTGAGGAAGTCCTTATATGGTTTGAAACAATCTTCATGAGCATGGTTGGACAAATTCAGTGAAGTTGTAGTTAAATTTGGGCTCTTTTGTTGCAACAGCTATCACTTCGTGTTCTATCATCATTCCAGTATTAAGTATATTCTTCTCATTGTGTATGTGAATGATATTGTGATTATTGGCTGTTATAATATTGTCATCATAGATATAAAATTGTTCCTTTAAATTAATTTTAGACAAAGATATTGGAAATTTACATTATTTTCTTGGTATTGAGGTTGTTAAATGTCATTTTGGCATCTTTCTTTCCTAAAAAAGGTACACGATGGATTTATTTTGAGAGACTGGTATGTTGAATTTGAAACATTGTGTTTCTCCCATGGTTCCAGAAATTAAGTTGTCACTAGATGATAAAGATGCCTTTTACTGAACCAGAAAGGTACCAATGAGTAGTTGATAAAAGTAATTAGATTTCCATGGCTAGTCAAGATGTTGCATTCTTGGCTATTATTGTGGGCCAATTTTTGTGTTCTCCTTATGTTCCTAGTTGGGATGTTGTAATACGTATTATAAGATATCTCAATAGTATATTAGGATGAGGTTTGTTGTATAGTAATCATGGTTATACTCAATTTGAGGGTTTCTCTGATACTGATTGGGATGGGTCACTGTATAATTAAAATCTATTGCCGACTATTGCATGTTTGTTGGAGGCAATTTGTGTCGTGGAGAAGTAAGAAATAAAATATGGTAGTCATGTTAAGTACAAAATCAAAATATCGTGCGCTAACGCATGTTAATTGTAAAGTGATGTGGTTTTGACAATTATTTGGTTCTCTAAGGTATAAGAGTTCTGGACCTTATTAGTTATAGTATGATAATCAATTAACCAGCCATATTGCATCTAATCCAGTATTTCATGAGCACATAAAATATATTAAGGTATATTATTACTTTGTTTGTCAAAAGATTCAATAGGACTTAATTCGTATCCATCATGTGAGGATTGGATATCAACATGATGATATATTTACCAAGTCTTTAATTAGAATTCAAGTTACATATATTTATAATAGGTTGAGTATGATTAACATTGATACTTCAATTTGAGGAGGAGTGCTAGAATATAAGTTAGTATTGGAATATTTGTTAGAATATATGTTTTAGCATATTCAAAGTAATATTACTTTGTAAGAGTATTTAGTATTTTTGACATATGTAAATAACTGCATATATGTGTATGTGAATAATGCTAAACCAAATATGAGATTCTCTCGTGACTCCTTATTTCATAACTTTTACACTACCTCAGGGCTTGTTTGGTAAGGATTTGCCTGTTTTTTTTTTTGCTTTCTGTTTTTAGTTTCTTCTTTGGTGCTTGTTTTCTATTTTTCATGAACAAAACAAAACACATGTCTGTTGATTGTTTCCTTTTATAATGAAAAATCCATAATAAAATATGCGTATGGCTTAAATTTTAACCTTATATTTATCTAAACATACTAGTCCATCAAGATCTCTATCATTTCGAGAGGAAAAAACAAAGAGACATAACACAACTAGATTACTAGTAACTGACCGGAATCTGAGTACTACAATCAATTTTATTTGAATACTGATATACCCAATACCACAGATATTAGGCAAATATTTGTTTATTAGCTTATAATTTATAGAAAATTTTTTGCTTCCGATATATTTGATACTGAAACGTGTTACCCGATGTATCCAATACCAATAATGATGCCAAATCAATATTTTCATCCATGATTCTGATCATGTGACACTAGTATTTAAGGTTAATTTCCCCCTTCCTAGTTCAGATTTAAGTGTGGGTTTGATCATATGAATCAAATTTGATGCAAGCACCATTGATCTTAGTTTTCTGATAACTGGCATTATCCAAGGATTTTAATTATAGTAGCTTAATTATTGACGTTCACTTTGTTTATCAAGAGAGACTTTGAACTTTTTTATGCCAAAGGGGAAAAACTCAGAAAAAAGCTGGCTATAGAGACAAAAGAGTAGACACTTGTAGAGGGAATTATAAGTGTGTCATGAATGAGTTGGGCTTCCATCATTCTATTATGTCTCAAACATTTATTTCTTCTGTTTTCGTTGTTTCTGTACATAAATTTTTTGTTTATGGATTTTATTAAAGTAGGGCCATAAACATGAATTTTACTCTTCTGATTTGTTTTTATGTAAACGTACAAAATTGAAAATATAACCATTACCAATTGCTACCTTACTTTTTGAATATGTTCTTTTCAATTGCCAAACATCCCAATGCTTATAATGTATCTAGCTTTATAGAGGTTTATATGTGTATATTCTTTCATAATTTCCCTTAGCGGCATTTGAAGATCAATAGCACTCACTATATATTTCTCCATTTTAATTAATCTTCCTTACTGCTGTTAAAATCTTCTTCATTCTTTCAATCTTCTTGAATTCTAGATCCTAGTTAATAAAAGCTCTAGCTCTTGTGAATTTCTTTTTCGTTAATTATAATTGTTTAGCTAATCTTGGGAGAATTACTTAAATTGCATTGTCGTCCTCTTTACTCTACTCATGTATTTATCTCAAACCCTTCAAATTCTACAGTGCCTGTTAGTGGTGCTTCTTCTCTTCTTTCTTCTTCAAAAACACTATAATCTGCAAATAAACTATGACAAGGCACCTCATAATAAATGTGTTTAGTAAGCTTGTCCATAGCAAGGGCAAATAGGTGAGGACTCAAGGCAACTTTGCTGAGATGTTTGGGCTGCGTAAGGCTGCCTAATAGAGTTTAATTTTGAAGCTTAGTTGTCAGGACAAGAATAGAAAGGTGCTGCCCTAGGCCCAAGCTTACATTTCAGTGGCCATGCTGAGCAGGGCTTGAGCCCATGGACAGGTCTGGAATTCGTGGCCCCATGTACATAGTGAAATTAAACCTTTTTTTTCTAACAATTACCTCGTATATGAGTTGTCATCTCTCCAATCTTTAGCAAGAAATCATGGTGTTGATTACTTTCTCCTTAATATTGCTTTTCACATTAAGCATTATTTTTCTGCTGTTTACTGGAGTCAGGGTTTATACTAATGTGAGATAAAAGTCAAGCACGGAAGGGTGGAAAACAATAGATGAAGATGGAAAGCAAAATAAAATTATACATGACTGTAGGTCTATGAGCATCTCAGATGAAGCAAAGCTTGAAAACCGACTTCCTTATTTACTATGGAGATCAATTGCTAGTTACATGTATAAAGTTGTGGGAATATTCAAACACTGAACAAAATTATCAGAATTAGGGAACCATGTAATGAAAGAAGGATCATGTAGGAAACACTTGTTATTTTTATGTTAATTCATGTGTAAATAAATTAAAATTCTAAAACAAAAAATGATGTTTGGTGAAGTTTTTGCCTTTGGAATGTTGTAAACATGAAAGTCCTGTTTCTAGAAAAAGTGCAAGTAAAATTAACACAAAGGACTTCAACTTTCAAGTGACAGAAACAAATATTGTATATAATATCCACCATTTTTATTTAACAATACCTCTCAGGCACCTCTTATGCACTATCACCTCCATGATTAGTTCACTATAGATGAATTCAAGCATTGGCGGTAAACCTAAAGGGATAGTGTAACTATAGAAGAAGTTTGACTGTTGGATGCCTGCCATTTGTGGTTTCTGGTGCCCCAATTGCTGCTTCCCTGTTCAGTAAAAGGCCGGAAAACTTGGCCACATTTTGACAACCTGGAAAATATTCCTGATTGTAGCAGCTGGGCTATAGCAGAGCTAAATAGCTAAAATGGGACTGAATTAATATGGGAAAAGAGCTAATAGGTGAAAGTAAATTACATTAAGGGTTAATGCTTTGTGGTTGAGAAGGGCTAACTGACAGATTTAGACAAGACTTACGGGCTGGCAATGATCTTCATGTTTTTCCAATTAGTTTCAGTGTAGCTGATTATAAAGATGTGGTAGTTTCTGACTGTGTACGTTGTGGACTCTAGTATGGTCTGCAATTTTATTCATAATGAATCATGATGAAGCCGCTATGGAAGAGTTAACCTATCTGCCCAAAGGTAATAAAATCAGCTGGAAAATCAGGCAAAATACAGAAGTTTAAGTGGTGTAGAGAGGTGATATTCGACTTTGCTTTTCTGGTGTTTCCTTGGAAGTTGCTGTGGAATCTTACAATCCATTAGAATCCTATGTTTAACTTGGGAAGTTATTTGTGGAATTGTCAGAATTTGGATAATTTGCAGAAAAGAGGGTTTCCTTCTTTCAAACTGCTGTTACCTATATGAAAAAAAGAGTCTTCAGGATCGTTTCCTATGTCCTGCTTAAATCTGTTGAAACCTGCTACTGTGCTAATTGGACTGCCGTGGCTGCCATGGGGCCAAGCTGGTTCAGTCAAAGAAGAAATTTTAACCTCCTGCGCATGGTTGTTTCTGTTCAGAAAGAAGGATGATGTATGGCTCAAGACGCCTTTGGCCATTTGTTGTACGATTGGAATGAAAGAAACTTGAGCCTCATATACTAAAGGGGACAACAGTCATTCAGCTATATTCATCCTGTTTTAGGGAACTCTTCTCCTTGTTGTAGGGTAATTCTCCTGCATTGCATTCAATTTAACTTAGAATTTCCAGACTGTTTGGCTTTCCTTCTGAAAAGATTTTTTATTATTGACTGCTTACTTCTTTTTTCTTTTAATCGACTTGTTATGATGGATTGTTTTGGAACCGGGAAAGGCCTATTTGTGTTTTCCTCCTCCATTTTATTGATCTTTGGTGGGATATCTTACCCATCAACTCATTCAGCATCAGTCGTATTGAATGCAAAATGGTTTTAATTATCAAAACTTGTTGGCCAAATATAGTCCGGTACATCGGAAAATATCGGGTGAATACACTAAGAAATATCATCCATATAACCACTATATTTCATTTTATGTTTTGCATTTCTGACAGTACTTCATGCCATGTATTACATGATTGTGTGGTTTCGTTTTCGGCTGAATTCATCGGGAACTCTTACTATTACTTACCATCTATGGTGGAAACAGCGGATCCAAAGGACTTTAGCCACGCTTAACAAACGGACCAAAGGTGGGTGCTCGTGCGCATGCCTACTGCTGTCTGTTGCCGGAATTGTGATCCTTGTTCTGGTAGTATGGGTGCTGATCAAATATTTGTGACATTCTTATGATCAACCAGACTTTGTTGATGACTCTTTCCACCCTCAAGCTTTGTTCTTCCCACTTGAATCAATCCATGTAAGTTATGATATGTTTTTCAGGTAAACGTGGTGGAAGCTATTTCACCTGTTTTTTTCCCCAATTGGGTCACTTATTTGCATGACAATAAGTCAAAATTCTCCTTTTGGGGTTGCAAATTTCTTAGTTTCTGAGATCTTTATACCCACTATTGGTGCTGGACTTTATAATGTAATATGATAAAAGCACTAATATTTGACATGAAAAATATTTTTAAATTTTTATGATGCCTTTTGACTTATATTGTCTTGCAAATCGATTATCAGTAATGGCCAGGGAGGGTCATCAACATTGCCGGCCAGTGAACCACAGCAAGAATCAGACAATCTGATAAAACTTTTTATTTATGGGTGTTAATGATTAATAAAGAGTAATAGACGAGTTCTAGTGGAATCACAATATATTCATATTTAAATATATTTATATGAATCGGCCATGTTACCACAAAATTTAATGCCACCGAACTAAATCTATGCTAAAACCTGAAGATTGTAATACAATGAATCAGAACCGAACCTTTTAATCAATTACCCTATTTCTCAATTCAGTTTGAATTAGTGAACTTATTCTATGGGTGGAAGAAATTGAGTTTAACAGGCACAGAGACAGAGAGATGCACACCACAACACAAGCGAACACAAAGAAACTGTGAGAAAACGACATCACGTTGATAGAATCAACAACACTACACGCGCGCGCAAGAAGAAATAAGCTCCAAAGAGGTGTTGAAGGGGAAACAACAAGTGAGGCACGAAACAAGCTCAATAAGGGTTAGAAGAAAAGCTTTCTCAGAGGCTGTCGAGGCGGGACTGTGCTAGACAACTTGAGGGGGTTCGACGATCCTTTGGATTCCTGGCCGCTTCCTACTCGGTCGACGAGCTTTGCTGCCCTCGGGTCTGTTAACAGTATTTTCTGAAACGATTGAGAGAAGCCCGTTGCAATAATCGTGACGTGAATCTCCCCATTGTATCGATCGTCGACGACAGCCCCAAAAATTATGTTCGCTGATGGATCTGCCAGGCTCGTGACCACCTACAGCATTCAATCATTTGGGAGGAAGACAGTGGTGTTAGGAAGAAATCTTTTGGACACGGTTGGGTTGAAATCCATTCCCGATCTATATTAGTAGGCTTACATAAGAATTGATGAATAAAAATGATGCCAAGAGTGTCCCAAAACTTATCTAAAAAAAAAAAAAAAATTACCAAGCCAAACTAAACTAAGCTTTATGCCCGTAGGCAGGGTGGTCAGATCACAACCAATCCATCAAATCTTACTTCTTCAAAAATTCCAAGTTCAAAAGGCCATCTGTAGTTAGTCCATAAGGTCATAGTTGAGCAGCACTTCCAAATTACAGCTGGTCTACCATGAAACATTCTCCTGAGTTTTAAGTAAATAGGCACTTCTCCCAACTTAGAGACCGAGTGTCTACAGAAAGGGGAATTTGTTGAGGAAGGAAAGAGGCAAGAGGAAGAGAATAAATTTGGGCATCTTCGTTTAAGGAAAAAAAATCCAAATCCGATACAATACAATACGATTCAACAACTGATTAACCAGGCTTTACCCAGTTTGATCAGGTTCAGGTTTCGGGTAAAACCTGAAACTTATAATTGTGTTTGGGTGAACAATGTCCCAGCCAAACCCAAGTAAGATATATTATAAAATAACATATTTGTAATAACATAATCCGAATATAAACTGAGCTTTTGTGTTTTGTTTTGTTTAATTTAATGTATATTTTGTTTTTTGGAGTGAGACATATTTTAATAAACAGTTAATGATTAGGAAGCCAGGAGCCTTAAGTTGTCTCATAAATTTAAGATTCAAAATATTTTCATTATCTTTTGATGGCTGATAATGTTTTTAAAAGTTCTAAGAGCCAAATTATGTTTAACAGCCTTTCTAAATCATACAGATTCATATCCAAAAAAAGTTAACAATAAACTCTTTTAAAATTAACTATTTGTCCCTCAAATAAAGGAGTTCCAAAAAGGTCTGCCATCAAATTCAAATAGATTTTAAATGGTACAAACAAATGGGAATTAGAGACCACACAGAAAGGAAATGTCAAATGGGTTATAGATTCAAATATTTATTAATAAATTGTATAGTTGACTTAACTGACAAAATGCTATACTAGTATTATGAAAATTTTAATTTTCTTTAAAGAATAAAAAAGAAAACAACTTTCCATCGGGTATAGGTTTATGTATAACCCGAATTATCAGGTAAAAACTCCGACCTAGAGTATTATAAATTGGATTTGGATTATAGGTTAAAAGTTAGTAGTTTGGGTTTGGCTACCTCTATCCAAACCAGACCCCATTGCCATCCCTAACTAAGACCAGAGTGGTAAGCATTAGTAAAGGTATTGAAAGTACCTGAGAAACTCTATTAACTTCTTGCAAGGTTATGTCCTTCCCTCCTGTGATATTGTATACAACACCAGTTGCAGATTGGATTGACGATCCAATTAGAGGAGCCAAAGTAGCTTGCTCTGCTGCTTCTTCTGCTCGGTTTTTGCTCGAGGAAACGCCCACTCCAAGCATAGCGGTTCCAGAATCCTTCATAACTGCCTTCACATCTGCAAAATCCACATTTACAAGTCCGGGTATCTGCAAAATGGCAGGATCCAGTGTTAAATTGTGCAGATTGTCATATTAATGGGTTCCTCTTGGTGTAATCCACCACTATATAAAAGAAGGGCAGTTTGGTACCCCAAACTTCTGCCATCTGCGAAGTTTGGAGAAAGGCCGGACCACTTTTGGAACATTTATATGTAGCCTTATATTGTATTATGCAACAAACAGTTTCCATTATTGAATCCATAACCACTAAGTCAATCGGAGATAATTCTAGCGTTACACTATGGCTCCCATTCTAAAGGGGAACCTAATGCACAAAGCTTTACAATGCACGGGGTCAAAGAAAAAGTCAAACTACTTTCGGGTCTATTATACCTAGTCTTATCTTATATTATACAAAAGACATTTTTTCACAACTCGAACTCATTATCACTAGGATACATGGTGACAACTCTACCATTGTGGCAAGACTTTCCTTCTAAGGGAATCTTGGTGCACAAAGCCCGCACTACATGAGGAAGATCAGACCACTTTTAAATTTATTATACGTGGTTTTATCTTATATTATATAAGAGGATATTTTCACAACTTAAACTCGTAATCATGTCACATGGCGATAACTTTAGGTGGCACTAAGGCTCCCTTCCACCACTATATAATGCTCTTGCTAAATTTGTTGCCACTACATGCAATAAACCAACAACTTCTGAGACTCAATCCTGTGTCGTAACCACAATTTAAGAGTTACAAGAATAATTGATCATCAGGAATGCAATTGAAATTCCATTGAATCCGAATAACAACTTAACACACTAGGTTAACACTATATGAAATAA
>JAOVVI020002461.1:0-21055 GCA_028571085.2 Nepenthes alata | reverse complement strand
AGCCATTCACACAATGCGAACTCAACATACTCGGCCCATTGCTTATTGCGTCCAGGCAGAGGAAGTTTGTCATAATCTGTATCAACTATTTCATGAAGTGGGTCGAGGCATCCCCGCTAATGCGGATCACCAAGTAAAACGTGACGGAGTTTGTTCGCGAGAGTATCATATACAGATTTGGGATTGCTGAGATTATGATGACCGATAACGGAACTCAATTTACCGACAAGCAACTTCTGTTGAAGAGGCTTTGGCTTACTTTGTTAAAGTAAACACAAATGAAGATCTAGTTGGTGGAACTGGAACTCATTGCCTGCCCAGCCTTGACTCCTTTTTCAGCAAGGATATCAGCCTAGAATCTCTCTCTCAGCGACGTTATAACAGTCCATATATTGAATCCTGCCTCAATTCTCATTCGCAACTTGGCAAGGTGATCTGTTGCTAAATTGCCTTCCCTGTGTGCATTAACAAGCAACCAGCTCCATTTTCTTGATTTCATTTCTTGCCAGCTGGTAACATGACCTCTATTCAGTTCATATTCTATGATCAGTGAGTTGGTTTTCCATACTGCCAGGATGGAATCTGATTCAATAATCACTTTTCTAACCCCTTTGTCCCATGATGCTTTTAGAGCCTAGTAAATAGCTTTGAGTTCCGCTGTTAGTATATTTGGTGTCCCCTGGTTGCTGGAGAAACCAAACATCCAGTTCCCATTTTCATCCCTGCGCAACACAGAGAAACTAGCCCTGTGATCGAAGGTGGAGTAAGCACCAGCAATAACTTTACACCAAGATTTTGTGGGTCTTTCAAGCTTAGTCTTTTATTGGACAGATTCCTTCCTTGGAGGGCTGGGTAGCAGAGGTTAATGGAATTCAAATCTTCTGCCAGTTCAATCACGCTTTTAATTGGTAATGTCTCCTCTTTGTACTTCTGCATGACAGCCTTGTTTCTCCAGATCCATTGAAATCAAAGGGAGGCCATAAAACAGCAGGAGAATTCATCTTTCTCTTTGTTTAGGAGGTTTTCTCTTATCCAGTTGATCAGGGGCATTACATGGATCCATGGTTTGTATTTCCATCCAAGAATCTCCTTACAGATGGACCTTGCTCTAATGCAGTCTCTTAGTGTATGGGCCACAGTCTCTATCTCTTTGCATTGCTGGCATTTGTCTGAAATCGACATGTTCCCATGTCTCGTTTACTCATTTGTGAGCAGCCTCTTTCTCCCTTCAAGCCAAATAAAACCTTGGATCTTTGGGGTAAATTTTAGCTTCCAGATTTTCTTCCATACTCCATCCCTTTGGTTTCTGTAACAACTTGTGGGCTTCTTTTACCCCAGATTTGTCTGATTCACTGCACAAAATTGTTTTGTCTTCATAATATGATCTTGTCGAAATCGGTATCCACTGAGCATTAGCCATTCGTTTGTCTGGAGCTTATCTTCTATCTTAGCCCAATCCAGCTCCCATTTGGAAGAATGAGGTCTGCTATTTTGTAGTTTTACTGGGCCTCCGGCTTGGAGCTCGGTTTCAGTGCATCAATAGGCAGTTTCCTCTAGACCACTTTGTTCCCTTTATGTTCAGTTCCCTGACCTTCAAAACACTGTGTTATGTGCTGGAGGTTCCTGCCTTTGCTCTGACTGAGAAGTCAGAAGAGCCCAAGTTTTTTGATTTGAATACTTGTTCCCAGGGTTTTACAGTCCCTTGGTTCCCCTCCCAACTTCCCCAGCAGCGCAATATTGTTGTCCCTTCCTTCCCTCTGTCCCAGTCTACCTGTATCCTTAGTAGAATATAATCACATATCTGCTTACATTTCACAAGGTGTGTTTTGCTCTCTCCCCATAAGAAATCCCAGTTGATTCGGTCAAGCTGCTGCATGGACATTTTTGGAGAGAGCGTGTTTACATCATATACATTGGGATTGCTTGTGACTGTTTGGATTAAAAGTTCTTGGCCAGCCATAGACAGATATTTGGTTTTCCAATCCCTGAATTTACCACTCACCTTTTCTATCGCAGATTTGTATTGCTCCTTTCTGAATATTCCATGTATAATTCTTGCTCCAAGATATTGGCGCAACCCATCTTGAATCCATTGGTTGTTTAAGTTCTTCTCGCAATTTTGTTTCTAGTCTCTGGAGAGATGAATATCTCTCATTTTTTTGATTTAATGCATCTCCCAAGGCTTGGCAGAAGGTCTGCAGGGTCTTGATGACAATAGTAATATGTTCTTTAGAAGCCCTGGTGAAATGAAGCAAATCATCTGCATAAAAAAGCTGAGAGAAAGTAGTGCGCCTGTTACATATCTTGCCTTGCTTCCACTTTCTTTGGCAGCTTTCATGTTTATGAGCTGGGATAGCTGTTGGCTTCAAAGGAGAAATAAGTAGGGAGAGAGAGGGTCACCCTGCTTATGTCCACGTGAAGGAGTAAAAGGCTCAGTCCCTCTCCATACCAGAGGGTGAAGAGGGTAGGTGTGGTGATGCACTCCATAATAAGAGTGATCTGGTTCCTTGGCAGTTTGAGGGGCTCCAAAGTATCTCTAACAAAGTTCCGCCACATCCTGTCATAAGCAGTAGCAAATCAATTTTCAGTGCCAGTCCCACTTTCCTTCCTCTTGCTTTACTCATTGTGCATATCACTTCTTGGGCAGCTAGTATGTTGTCATGCGGTGTCCTTCCCAGGAGGAGCTAGCTTGTTCTGGGCTTATGATTAAACCCATCAGGGGGAGCAGTCTCTGCAAAATAACTTTGGTAATCACCTTGTATACTACAATGCATAAGGATATAGGTCTAAATTGACCAAGTGTCTCATGTGATTTCACCTTGGGGGATGGAGCAATGAGTGTATGGTTGGCTCCTTTCGGAAGAAGCCTACCTTAGAATGATCCAATCACAAGTTGGTGAAGATCTAGTTTGTCTACTTTCTAGGAGTTCTGGAAAAATTGTGCGTGAAAACAATCAGGATTGGTTGTTTAAGAGGCTTCATGAAGAAATGGTTGGAGGGACTACCAGCTCTTCAATACTCAAAATTATTGACAGATAAACACCGCAGCAGCAAGGAATAGGGTCTGGAATATCTCCTTGAAGTGCTACACAACCATATTCTTCAAGTCTTTTACATCATAACACCAATTTCTTTTGGCAACCTTGTGGGTGATGATTTCATTATTTGTCCTTCTGTTCATCATTGCTAATTGGAAATACTTGGTGTCCCCAAGTTCCAGTCAATCCGCTTTCAACTTCTGTATCCAGAAAAATCTTCCATGTCTAAGATCTCTCTATACTTGGCTAGTCATTCACTTCTAACCTACTGAGGCAAATGGAGTTTATTCCGCACAAAGCCTCTTGGATTCCACTATATGCAATTGCTGAGTTTGTTAGTCATTCACTTCTAACCTCCTGAGGCAAATGGAGTTTATTCCGAACAAAGCCTCTTGGATTCCACTATATGCGATTGCTGAGTTTGTTCTTTTCATGGAAAATCTTACCACTGCGCCTCTATTTCATCTCTTCAGTTGCTCTCTCATCCCACTTAGAATTCTATTTGTGTGTCCAGATATTTCTCCCCTTGTTTGCTTTATCATCTCTTTGCAGGGTGATGACACCCCCCATTGCTTCAAAGTGGAGTGGTTTGTGGGTTTTAGTGTTATTCACTAGAACAAAGAAGTCTAGGCATATAGGTCTGTGATCCGAGGAAATTCGTTGTAGGTTGGTGACAACTACTTTCGGGAATTTGTATTTCCAATCATCAGTTGCCAGTTGCTCTCTCATCCAGTCCTTTTTGAGTGGAATTCAGTGGTTGTCTCATTTCACCAAGTAAATTTTAACCCCTTGGATCCAAGATCAGACAACCCACATCCCTCACACAACTTTGAAATTGCGGGCACTTCTTTAGGTTTGCAGGGTTCCTTCGTTGCTTCTCATCGAAGTTGATGACATCATTGAAGTTCCCCATCATGCACTATGGAAAAGGGGTTGCTTTCAGCCAGCTCTTGAACAACCTCCCAAAGCCTTGGTGCATTTGAAATAGCATCCATTCCACAACTCCCTGGTTGTTCCTTATAAGTAGTTGTATAACTAGATCAAAGATTCCCATCCCTTCTGTATTGACTTACTGAGTCTTGGTGCCCCAACACTCAAATACCATCCAAGAACCTTTTAGCCTTGCTAATGGTAGTTCCATCACGACCCAGTCTTCTTATCAACCTTTCTGCCTTTTTATTACTAATTTGAGGTTATAAAATGGCTAGGATGTCTGGTCTCTGTCTGTAAGTGATTTCTCACAGTTCATTTTAGAATCCCTTGCTAGGCCCTCCATGACAGTTCTATGAGATTGCAGTTGCACGTATTAATGACATTCTTATATGAATTCAACAAGGAGTCTCATTCTCAATACCAAGCCAACACAGGATGTCAGTTGCACGTATTGACCATTGGCATGCTGAATGGTTTGCTATCTAGATGCTTGCTGCCAACTGTATTCTCTTGCTAACATTGCACTTGTTGGCAACCATCCCTTGATGGAATGTTACGAAACAATCAAGTTTTATAAAATGTTTAATCTTGTTGATTTCAAAGCTATGTTGACATCCCACTGAGCACTCACTTGGATATAAAACCTCGCTGCTGTTGCCATATATATTATATACTTGGGAATCCCTATCAAGCATCAATTTTTGCAGCACACTTGTGTACATGCGACATCTATTGACCTTTAAGTCCCTGGTGTTCACTTTCTGCATGACAAGTTGCCCTTGATATGGAGTGTGCTTGCATTAATCAATTATTATTTCTTGGGAAGGAAACTGCACCTGCAGTATCCTGTTGGCAATCAAGCATGGTCGCAATTTGATTCCCTTGCCTGGATAGCTAACAAGACATGCTACAATTGTCACAATTTGCTAGTCTCCAAATCCAACCACATCTCCATGTATCCTCTAAGCACGCAACATGGTTTGTTGTACTTGGCCCCAGATTGGCTCACATGAAGCTGTGTTCAGCAAGAATCACATGGACTGTAGCCTTTAAAATGAAACCTCATGCACTACCAAGATACTGGACTACATTCTATGGCACTTCCATTAGATGGCAACCTTGGACTATCCTCTTCATGTGATCTAACTTATCTAAGGCTAACCCCTTGTGCAGTGGATCACCCGAGGTGGGTTTTGCAAAGTTCTTGAGGGTGGCTGATAAGGTTGATATGGGAGGTGTTTGGTAACTTTGTTGTCTCATCTCGCAAGAACTGTTGAGATATTGATTTATATGGTTCAAAATATATCTAAAACAAATTTACACTTAAAAAATCAAACACACCCATCCCAATTTTGTGGCAAATTGTGTCCGACTGCCATAGTATGACACACAGCCAAACCATCTCTTGGGAGCCACCAAGAATGACGTATCCTAGTACTTGACAGACAAAAGTGCCACTCTAGTTGGGGCTTGTTAAGATGCTTGCAACACGTTAAACATTTTAGTTACTTTGCTCATCATTTCGGTTGTTTCTGTTTTTGACAGACAAAAGAAAATCACCCACTTCCTTGCATGTTGATTCAAACATTACCATAAATACTATAATAGAGTGTAAACTTAGCCACTTTTTCTGTCATCAATCTCTTGATTCTCTTCTTTTTGAACCCTGGTTCATTCAACTCACACCTAACATATTTGGCTGCAAAAGTTGGCGATGGTCACCATTTGGTAAAATCTTGTGGACATTGTTAAGTTTTTGGTTTGCTTGTGTCCTTAAAGATGCACTTTAAAGTTTTCTGATTGAAAATCACCCAAATGAGGATGGCATATGATTTTATGTTTAGTGATTGATATGGTGGGGCTCTGTGTTTTCTGTACGATTTTCTCTGCCTAGTTGCCAATTTTATTCTGTATTTTTACACTGACTATTTTTGGTGCATAAGAAGCTATTTTATGCCAGTAATTAGTCAGAGAATCTAATATTCTTCTGTTGAAAGGACCAGAACGTAAAGCTAAACTGTTGAATGGGAAATGGAAGAGGTGGTGGTGGGACACTTGTTTATGTGTTACTTGTTCCCTTTGCGAAGTTAAAAGATATTTTGTCTTTTTTGTGTGGGTGGGGTGGAAGAGTTGGTTGATTTTGACATTTCTTGTTAAAGAGGATGTTTTAAATACACGTGTTAAAATGCATATCTATTGTACCCTTACATATTTAGAAGTACATAACAGATATGTAAGGGTTCAGCGGATTTGTATACCTTTAGTGGCAATGACACACATTTGGGGTATGCAAGGTTTGCCACCTCGATGTTGGCTTTTTGCCACCTGGGGCTGTAGTATGTTCCAAGGGTTGGGTTGGAAACTAACTTATAAACCTTTATGACGGAGACAATCTGAGGGCTTTTGCCTGTCATCTGCTTTATTTAGGCTGAGATGATATACGGATACATATAATTTCTAATTCTGCATAGAAGTTTGTTTAATTTTCTTCCTCTTTAAATATTTTGGTTCTCTTTCGTTGATTCTGTTATATTCTTTGTTTATTAGTTGTGTGCATGATTATACTAATAGCTAATCAGATATTTTAATGATTATGGTAGGTTCATGGCCCTGGGGCTGACATAGACACTTTATGTGTGGGGCCTTCTTATGTGAATCGTGATGTGAGTTGTGTTTTGTCTGATTCTTGTTGATATTTCAATAATGAATCCGATATCTTCGGGACAATATATGTGCTGAAGTTTCTCTATTTTTTTACCCCTTTTTCAGGAGGACTTTTTTATCATACTGCATAATATCCTTGCTGAAATGGAAGAAGTTTCTGAACTTCAACCAGTGTCCGATGCTCATGTCCCTGTAATGAAATTCAAATTTCAGGGAGTATCAATTGATCTCCTTTATGCAAGTGTATCGCTTCTGGTTGTTCCAGATGTAAGCAATGTCTTTCTTGTTTTTATGTTTTCTGCATTCTGTCTAAAAATGTTATAGCATTCTCAGCTTTTCGTTGATATTGTGGCTTGCAGTTCTGTTGGACCGTATTGATTGTGCTTTATCATGTTGTAGCATTCTCAGCTATTCATTGATATTGTGGCTTGCAGTTCTCTGGATCGTATTGATTTTGCTTTATCACCTCCTTTGTGAAAATATATTGGCTCCATTTTGATGTTTGGGGCTATTTCTTGATGTGCCTAACATTTATGCAAGTTTGACTCTTCACTTTATGGAATTTGTTTTGTTTTCATTCCATTTTCTGTTTTGGCTTCCCTTCTTTGTTTGTGGGGTCCTGGGATTGCCAACTTATCTAATCCTAAGATATATGTTTATGATGCCATTATTTATCCGATTCTGGCTTTTTATGATGTAGTGGTGTTACATTTACATTTCCTTAGATTTTCTCAATGAAATTGAACATCAAATTTTGTGATTGTCATATATAACCCGAATTTTTTTCTACTTGATTAATGTGATTATTTGAAGATAAAATACAGGGTATAGGTGTGAGGTAATTTTTTGTCTACCAATGGTAAAGTTAAGCTTGTTATTTTGGGACATAATTATTCAATGGCTACTATTAATAGTATAGAAGGTTTATAATTGCATATATGTTTTAGATGGACCGCATATGATCTCAGTGGCGCCATATAATTTTGCATGTAACTGTAATAGAATACATTATAGAAGCATCAAGCATGAATTTTGGCATGTACATGCATGTCTCAACTCTCAAAATCTACCACCCAAGTGTGTATAAGTATGCATGAAAGGAAAGATGTTTGACTTTTGTATAGGTAACTTGATGAGGCTTGTACCTGTAACTTCATGAGTTTTTGCATGGGAAGTTCACAAGTGTGCATGGTACTCACATGGGTGTTGGCTAACTAGGAGACATGGCCTCAATATGGAGAGAAGATGTTGCATGTGTCGGTTTTAAAAGTTGATTTAATTTGTGGCATTAGATATGGTCAAATATTGCATTCATGAGAGGGCATTACTATCATCAATGTACTTTGTTATTTGGATAACTGGAGTATTCTTGCACAAGATTGGAGTAGGATAGTGATGTGTAATGACATGAAAACTTGGAAGCCATGTTCAGTTGACCGCTGTAGTAGACAATAATGGTAGTCGCATGCATGGGTAAGAGAGCAGGATAATTGAAGAGGAAGAAAGGAAAGAAGAAATAGAGCATGAGAAAACACATGGAAGAAATAAAATAGTAAGGACCACAAGAGTTTATCAGCAAGAGTGGCATGTGAATAAAGTTTCATGATTTGCTTATGCTTTTAGGTGATTATTAATTCATTGCTCAACTTTTACCCAATGATATTTAATACGGATATTGTTTGGGAAATTATGTTATAGTTTTGTTAACCTTTTATTTAGCAAAGCATATTTATTGAGAGATTTTCTATTTTTGTTCTTATTGTCAAAATGGGTTTTATGGAAACCATTGTTATGGGCGTATCTTGATTTATCAGGTTCTACAAAGTGAATGTTTGGAAAAGTAAATAAGGAAATCTGTTATTTTCTTATCATTGGAGATGGAAAGATGCCTATCGGAATTGCCATCACCGTTGCTTGGGCCATTGAAATTGACAGAATATTATGACTGACGGAAATTGACAAATTTCCATGAAAATGGAATGTTGGAATTGATGATATGTCAAACTTTTTGGCCAATAGTGTGGATGAGCTTGCCAGTAGGGTGTAATATGCCAACACCACAGATTTAGCCCAGTGGGCAATCTTAGAGTATAAAGTGTGCCTCTCTAGAATTTGCCTTGTCAATTGGGCTAAATACGTTGTCTATTGTGCTGGGCACAATATGTTGGGGCATAAGTGATCAAGTAGTTGAAAATTAGACTAATTTGATGACTTTATTTTTGGAGTGATTTTGCGACGTGCACATTGCAATGTGCACAAAAGTATCAATAATTTTCCGATGTTTGACAGCATAGCCCCTTGAATTTGTAAACTGAGGTTTGGAGTTGTATTTTTATTTCCATTTTTGGAAACCATAGGCTTGAAAGAAATTCTTTAATAGCTGCCAATTTATTATGTTATGTTTTCCATGTATTTTCATGGGATTATTTCATACAGTGCTGCTATTGTTCATCTTTTATTAAATTTACTTTCAGGGACAAACTTGTTCAACGAGTCATACGGGTAGCACAAAGGCCTTCCAGTGACGATCCATTATTTATACTTTATATCTATAGATTATATTTCATAGGAAATATTGGATTTTAGTTGATGTGGGATTAAGGATATCAAATTACAGTATATCGTTGGCCAATTATTCTTGGCATGGTGAGTTTTGGGTTTAACCTTGACCTTGAAGCATGTTTTGAATCAACCTTCTATAATTGGGGTTCAATCGTAGATGAGAATATCAGTATCGGTTGTAGACATATCGGACAATATATATGGCTACTGGACATATCAAAATAAAAGAATTTTTTATGAATTGCAAGCTTATAAGGAAATGATCAACTGATATATTGGCAAAATATTGAGTATATTAGCCAATATATTGCAATATATTACAAATACGGTGAAGTATAGTGATTTTGTCATGGTATTGAAAAATATCAATATTTGAAGAGACGATTCTAATATATATTGGCCGATATTTCATTCTATATAATCAATTGTTCAGGGCATGACATGAAATCTCAAACATGTTCCTCATTCATTATGTTGTAGAAAAATGTCTTGAATTTGCCACATGGTATGTTCCTTTAGTATTGAGGTACATGCGTTTTGAACTTAGGATGTGATGCATGTATTTTGTTTTTAAAGAAAGAAGCATTCATGCATCCTAGTCTGAAAGGTAGCTCTAGATGTTTTCCAGGACCTCTCTGAAAAGGGCTTCTAGTAAATGCAGTGAGAAAAATAGTTTATGATAGTTATGCTTCCATTGAAATTACGGCACATTGTTCTTTATATGAGATCAATAGATTCTGTTGAGATGATAACTATTGATAAGAAACATTTCATCTACACACTGGATGATTAACCCCTTCAAATAAACTTGATTCCATCATGTCAGTTGATATCAGCTGAGAAGTTAGAGAACCCAAAATGCATTTTTCCTTTTTTTTTTATTTTGCTCATCTACACAACAAAGTCTTAAACATGCAGAAAGTATCTTGTGAAATCAGCAAAGCAATCAAACTCAATATGTGAGTATGGTATATTAGAAACTAAAATAAAAGATTACTATATGATTTATGTAAATAATCCTATTTCCTAAATCAGGCTCTAAGATGCTTTGCATCCTCAACATGGCTCAGTAGTCTGACATATGGGCCTGCGTCATTTATTTATCACTGCTACAGAGCTCTGAAGCATGCAGCGAAATTATGTCAATGACAAACTGAACTTTTATGAGCTATTTTGCATGATTTATTGTTGTTAGTGTCACTTGAATCATGGTGAAGAACATTCAGATTATACCTAATTTTTTATTTATAACTTAATGTTATGTGTAAATCTGGAGGAGATGCAGAGGTACTTTGTCAATCTTTATTGTCAATTGTCTCTAGATTAATCATGCATTCTGGAAAAAACAAATTCCTTGATTGCAGTGGCGGGGTAGTAGGCTTTTTAAAAACTTCTAATCATTAGAAGTTTAGGGCCTGATTGTTATGAAAAACTTAGGGTTTTTTGGAAAATTTTCAAAGAACACAGAAAACTAGGAATTGACTTTCAAATGTTATGGTTTTCCAAATTAAAAACTTGAACATAGGAGATTCCAATTTTCCAAGTTATTACTGGATTCTGAAAACATCAAAATCATGTTTTCCACACTTTTCTTTTTAAAAGGATTGTGTTTTCCAAAGAAGAGGCACACTTCCCAGTGAATGAGATGCAGCCCATTAGTTGTTCAAAGAAGTCCTGATGTCTTATGCTTGTCGCATCTGTTGGTCTTACTCTCACATATTCACTTCCAGCATTAACAACCGACATCCTCCCAAATTTATTGGCAGGCATGGGTGGTCTTCCTTCTTTGTATTCATCTTTTGTCTTGTTTCACCTTCTCATCTTCCTTCCAGGATCTGGTTTGAGATCAATGCTCTGTTCTAACACAGACCAACTTTTGGCTCTAGAATGGCATTTTGGTGACTATCCTCGGTGATTCAGCGTCGAAACATTGTCTTCTGTTGTTTTGCTAACACGTCTTTTGTAATATATACCCAATTCTGGTCCTAACTATGAATCTAAGAAGTGAGTATGTGTTATCAAAGAAGATGTTTTATTTTAATTGAAAAGAGATGAAATTTTATTCTGTTTTTTTTTTCCTGATCAAAATCATTCTAATATATATGCAATGATTTTTTTTTCCTGAATCAGAAGTGCCCAAGAAAAGGATATGTGATCCTTCAGTTCATTTTCCATATTGGATGTGATTAATTTGTGCATTATTTTTTTAAATCTTAGTTGTGCTTTGATTGCTCATCTTGGCAACCAATACCCAGAGGATTATTGATTACTCTTTTTTGTCCGATGTGATGTCTGTTAATGCAATATATTACTATTTGGATTCAGTGTTATGTGTCGCATTATTTTTGTAGCTTTGAAACTAAACAATGACATGTAAAAGAACAAAATTGTGAAAACAACTCTAATTTGAGCATGTTTTCTGTTTTTTAATTTGGAAATCATTTTCTAGTAGCTTGTCAAACAAACACATTTCCCAGGGAAAAAAGTTGTGGAAATGTGAACTTGAAAAAAAGGAACCTCAAAAACAAAACAACAGAAAATAGTTTTTCCAATTTATCAGGTCCTTAGGCTCTCAAACACATAGTCCTATTTGTATTATTTTTTACCTAAACAAACTTGTGGCAGGACTTGGATATCTCTCAAGGTTCTATACTCTATAATGTTGATGAGCAAACTGTACGTAGTCTGAATGGGTGTAGGGTTGCTGATCAAATTCTAAAGCTTGTTCCAAATACTGAGGTGAAAATTCTCATTTGCCTCCATTTTAGTCTTTGTGTTTCAATTTGTTGATGATCAACCTTAACCTTTGCTTCAATTTTGTAGCACTTTTGCACAACACTAAGATGTTTGAAGTTTTGGGCCAAGCAACGTGGTGTTTATTCAAATGTAAGATTGGGCCATTTATTAATGTATAAGTATGCAAGATTCTAGCTGGCATGATGAATATGTTTGCAATGTGATTTCAATTTCTTATTTTTCACGCATTTAGGTGACTGGATTTCTGGGTGGCGTGAATTGGGCTCTTTTAGTTGCCAGGATATGCCAACTTTATCCCAATGCTATTCCTAGTATGCTGGTTTCTCGATTTTTTAGAGTTTATACCCAATGGCGCTGGCCAAACCCTGTGATGTTATGCCCTATTGAGGAGGAGGATCTTAGGTTTCCAGTGTGGGATCCTCGTAAAAATCCTCGGGACCGCACTCATCATATGCCAATAATAACTCCTGCATACCCTTGCATGAACTCTAGCTATAATGTCTCAATAAGCACTCTCCGTGTCATTGTGGAGCAGTTTGAACGTGGTAATAAAATTTGCCAGGTAAGAGCAGCTTGAATTCTGGCTATCAATTCATATCATTTCCTCTAAATGTATGAGTTGATCACTCACGTCATTTTTGTTCCAGGAGATTGAGCTGAGTAAGGACCAATGGAATGCTCTTTTTGAGCCCTATCTTTTCTTTGAGGCATACAAAAATTATTTGCAGGTTGACATTATTGCAGCAGATGCTGATGATTTGCTGGCTTGGAAAGGTTGGGTAGAATCCCGACTTCGACTACTGACACTGAAGGTAACACATCTCTCTAGGACTGATCCTTCAATCAGGATTGAGCAAATTCGATGTTGATTGTAGCCAGGCCACATTAGTACCAGGGATGAAACAGTATCCTTCTGATTAGCAATTACCAATTGTAATACTGCAGATAGAGAGAGACACGTTCGGGATGTTGCAATGCCATCCATATCCTTACGAGTATGTAGACACATCCAAGCAATGCCCTCATTGTGTTTTCTTCATGGGCTTACAGAGGAAACAAGGAGTCAAGGTACAAGAAGGCCAGCAGTTTGATATACGAGGAACTGTTGATGAATTTAGGCAAGAGATTGACATGTACATTTATTGGAAACCTGGAATGGATATATATGTTTCTCATGTTCGTAGAAAGCAGCTTCCTTCTTATGTTTTCCCTGATGGGTATGTAAGGCCTCGAAGGCACATGAACCAACTGGATGAGAAAAGTAGTGAAGATGTTGAAGAGGACAGGTCCTTGTCTGCAGAAAGACGGCTAAAGAAGCGGAAGTATCCTGAGATGGTGGATCTGAAGTTCTCCCGTTTGGAAAAGCAAGCATCTATTAGCCCACTAAGGTTGGAAACTGTTTCTCCTGAAGTTGGATGTAGGTCTAGCGGATCATCTCAGTGTAATGACACTGAAGGTGTCAAGCTAAATCAATGTCCAGTGGGGAATTCAAATTGCAAACCTCTTGACGGGTCATTGTTTGGACAGTTTGAAAATGACAAAAGTACTAGCCAGAATAATGCACAGAAGGGCCGTACTGATGAGAACCTCTCATTAGAAAATGAGGAGTATTTATGCCCATCTAATGCAGCCCTCAGAGATGAAGCAAGGGAAGCCAAGCAGATGTCAAAGCCTTCCCATGACCAGGAGGTGTTGGCTTCAATGAATATAGCTTGTAATTGTTTGAAAGATGAATGTGTGGTTGGGGGATTTCCATTGATCGACGGTGAGAAGGGTCATGCTTCTCATAGAGCTCTGGGTTACACAGAGGTTGCTCCAAAGGATGATGTAGAAGAGATTGTACATTGTAAACAGACAGAGGATGAAGTAAAATCTGGGACAGAATGCATCGTACATTGTAAACAGGCAGAGGAGGAAGTAAAAGCTGGGACTAGTCTTGGATACGACAATGGCATTCAGAATCTGACTTCTGAGGTGAGTCAATTTGTCATGGAAATTTTGGGTTCGAAAATTGTGGCAGATGGCAGTGAAAAAAGTTGATGTTTTGAAGTTAGTGAGAGAGGATCTGTGCAGGAAGATGAATGTGGGACTGATAAAGAACTGCTCTCAGACAACAGTCGTTTAAATGCCAGCAGGATGTTTCAGAGTGGGGAAGTGGAAGAGTTAGAGGTTTGTGAAACCTGGTTTTGATATTTTCTGCTTCTCTAGCATTAAGAATCTGACTGTCTAATGTCCTGCACAGTTTTTTTGGCCTGTTGCATCTCTATTACACTGTACTTTGTGCTCTGGCTTTTTATCTTTTCACTATACATGTTTTATATAATCATTCTTGAAGGTTTTGAGTGGGGTTATCATCGTTACACACTTTTCGTTGTGTCATGTCACACGGGAATGTGGTGAGAAGGGAGGGTTAATTGTGATTTCCTTGCTCAGATTTAAAGTTTTTTAAATGGTGAGAGTGGATGGAAAAGGCTCATTATTGAAGGTGGTGAAGTCTGATTGAAAAAGTTTTGTTGGAAACCATATCTCATGTTTTTGAGCTAGGTAAAGGGCCTCTGACAAAGCTGAATGAAGCAGTAGAATCTATGTAACTGAGAAGAGAATAGTTTGATTGGTTTGGTTAATAGTGGTATCTTTTTTCTTTTACCTTATAAATTTCAAAGATCATAGCAATTTCTTGGTTGCTGATTTTTGCAACCTGCACCGTAATGTGTGCTTATGTGTTCACCTTATACGTTTCGATGTCAAGCATGTCTTGGGCTGGACAGTTGCATTATGTCACAGTATCATATTTCGTTTTGGCTGACCAACTTCTTGTGCCATTTTGTCTAGCCGAATACCGCTGCTGGGACAGTGATAGAAACTGAAGGTAGAGCTAATCCAGAATCTGTGCAGCAGCCGATGACAAGGCATGCTTTTGGAACTTTACTGTTTAGACTGCTAATTTTTGATGATCATATACTGTCTTTTTTTTCCCGTTTTTTTGTTGCTTCTTAATTGTTAGCAGGCTGAACACGAAATTATCAGCATAGGGTGTGAGGAAGGATTATTTGATGGAACTATGAACCAGAGAGATCCAGCTGATTCGGTAAGTGCCAAATTTATTGCTGGCTTATGTTTGTGGTTTTTCCAGGTGCTAGGTCCTCACAGTTCCTGATATTGGACAACCGGAGCAAGGTGCAGTGCCATGATAAGTAGTTTATACCCAACTATTTAACGTGAGTATTGGTGGGTGCTTTTTGGTGTGGGTCTGAAGCAACAAACGAGTTGTGAACGAATTGCTGCTGTCTAGGCAATCGCCTGCTTGTGCATCATCTTGAATGGGAGAGCCCGGGTCACAGCATAATCAGTAAAATACCAAATATATACTCAACTTTTCTTACTTAATTTTATTCTCAACTTTAATTTCTCCCAATTCTGTTCTCAACTTCACCGGTTGTATAATATGCAAAAAAAAAAAATAAGGAAAAAACCTTTATCAAATTATCATATCTTATTGCCATATAATATGCACATGATGTAAAAAAAAAAAATCCAAAAAAGCCTCCACTTTAATTCCTTGCAATTCAAAGTTTTTGACACCATGTGCAAACTATCATATGTCTTGAAATGTGGTTAGCTTGGCATGAAATTTTTCGGAGTTTAAGTTTGGGACAAATGCTAAGTGGTAGCTGCAAGAGTTTGCTTGCCATGTACTATTGCTGCTATATTATAGTTGCTTTGTTGAGAATGGAATTGATGAAGGTAAAAGTTGAGAATCAAATTGGAAAAAGTTGAGAATATATTTGAATTTTTTTTTTCCAACTAGATTCATAGCTCAAAAAAAAAAAGGAAAAAGAGAAAGAATGTAACAGAAGTTTGATCCATGTAGATGTTGCATCAGGTGGCAGATGTTTATCATTCAAGCAGCCAGAAGCCAAACCAAGGAGAAAAGTAAGTATAAAAGAGAGAAGTGGGAAAAAGATAGATGTCAATCTACTCCAGTTATGGCAATAGATTAGCTCTTTGAAGTGGACTCTGGACGTTCAGCTTTGTTATATTTGTGGTCTGTGCCCCTGAGGGATGGTCTACTGTTGTGGGAAAGTGTTATGCATCTCTGAGGATGTAAACCAGTTTTCATTGTAACCTGACCTGCTTATTTATGATATCGAGTTGCTCAGTGACACTATAGTTTTTGTAAAAAAAAAAATGGTTGGGCACCCTCGGGTGATGCGATAACCATCTATCAATTGTGTAGGCGGATGAATTGATGGATGAGATATCATATTATCAGGAGTGCCTCCTTAGTACCTGTCCGTGTTTTGTTTCTTTTCTTTTCTTTTCTTTGAAGATGGGAGAAACCCTGAATATAACATGGAAACAGCCATAAGACTGTTGAAAATTATGGAAGCTTTATATGCGATTGTATATTGCGCAGCTCGGGAAGCACTGGGCCGTATGATATTGTTGTGCCTGGCCGATTGATTTTAAGGTTACAGATTGACTATGAGGAAAGATTTTCTGTATCTGATTCTCATGGAAGTTGATAATGTGACAAATAATGTGAACTGTTGGTCCTTCTGATTAGTTGATTGTTATCTTCTTTATTATAATTCACACTATCCATGAACTCAGTGTCTGCATGAGCCGAGTTGTTTGTGATTAGCTTGGTAAAATGTTCAGTTGAGCCTAATTTTGAAGCTTGTTAGATAAATGATCCAAACATAAGGCTGGCTAAGATTGATTTGTATAGAACCATGAAGGGCTTGGTGAGGCTCATGGATATGCTGCTTGTAAATCGGCCCGCTTACATGTTCATGAATGTTACTATTTTTAAGGCTCGAAATTAGACTCACTCGCTTTTAGGCTACTCTTTCAATGGGTTGTTTAATAGACTAATTTGAGGGTTTAGTTATGCTAATTTATAAGGTTGATCTTCGCACCTTTATGAATGAAGAAAACATGGTTTTAAGTCAAGTTCAAGCTTGATAATTTCTGACAAGTTGAATTGAAGAGGCTTGGGTTCAACTTAGCTAGATCTCATTTTTTAATATAAAAAGAATAATGTCTAAATATGTTTAGATCCTAGTTTGTGTGGAGTCCTTTTATAGTACATATAATATTGAAAAATTTTCCAAGTGCATAAAATGTCTGTTTTGACCTCTTTTTCTTTTTCTCTTTTTTTTTTCTTTTTTATTGGGTTTTGGGTCACCCATATTAAAATATGATTCGCTCAACAAGTTCCAAGTATAAAGTCTATTGTGGCCAGCTTCATATCATGCACGACTTTACGAAATCTATGTGATGATATAAATAACAAGTGTTAGGGGGTCTTTGACCATTTCATTTTTAATAAAATAGCCTTTTGTATTATAAGTGATTATATAAATAAATTTTTCCTTTTTCACGTAACGTGTGTTGTCTGTCTGTGTGTTTTTATTCACCAATTTTAACTATCATATATGATTTTTTTGTGCATTTTGAAAAGTATTTTATGACAATTTAAAATAAAAATTGATTATTGGATTTCGTCAATAAAAATTATGTATCAAACAAATGAACATATAATTGCCAGTCCAACCATGATGCTTCAAGGCGCACTTAATTATTAAATGCTCTGAACTTAATGAATAAAGTTCTCTCTTTCTCATTTTTACTTCCTATTTTTTAGATGAGCAGATTGATTTCGAGAATTGGTGGAGTTCTCTCCAATGGAGAGAAATCGAGAGCCGAAGTGGGAAGGCAAGGTCACCACAGGACTAACCAAGACAAGAGCGCACCAAATTTTTCCTCTCTACAAGGATTTTTTCAACCTGCATAAATGGTTTCCCACGCTCTCTACTTCTTACTTACGGCATCCAGGGCAGAAATGGCCAGCCAGGTTGAGCGAGAGATCGTGGAGTCGTATGTTTCAAACATATGAGATCGTGGAGTCGAACATTGGATTCGAGTCATATGTTTCAACAGTCAGGATGAGCGAGATCAGCGATGATGGTGCAGATCGCGGGTGCATGATCGAGTGGTCTTTTACAGTTGATCCAGTCGAAGGGTCGAAGTTTGAAGATTTGGTGAAGAAATATGAGGTGGCTCTGCAATCGATGGCTGAGCGGATGGAGGATTCCTTCCTCAAGTAGGTGAAAATTGTGAATTTGGTAAAGAAAATAATGGATGATATTTTGAATAATAAATTTAACAGATGCTATTATTAATGAATTTAATTTTTTTTTTTACAGTAATTTCGTAGGCTCTTGCCTCCATTACCATTAGCGATCTTTCTTTGTTGAATATAGTTGTTAACGATGAAATCCAGGGCTCCGCCGAATTATCCTTCGCAGAACTACGAGTGCCATCCGAGACCTGCGTTAACCGCAGAGGTCGGGTAACCACCACCAAGATCTATGGAGGAGTCACAACTGAGACTACTCCTCTCCTCCAAATTGGCAGAGACCGAGAAAGAATTGTTGTAGGAAATAGGAGTTAATGTGCCAGGAGTTTGATAGCCACCATTAGCAACTAATTAAATTCCTTCAATGAGATACTTGAATATTCTTCCTGTAGGTTTGTAGATCTACCGTGCCTTTGGATGGCAAAACTCCGTGCCATGACCGAAACGCTTACGGTGGGGGCATGTAGAGGATTTTTGTTGATATTCAACGCTAATTTTAGCAACAATATCCTTCCCTATGCTAGGGGGGATGGAGGACCCGGGAGGGAAGGAGCCCATCCACCACCCCTGACAGCCATGGCAGCCCAGCGGGCACGAGGAAGAAGAAGGGAGAGGCGACAATGGTATAGAAAACAGGCCTTACAAAAAATTTAAATTTAATATAGAAAACATTATCAAGTCTAGACAAATTTTAAAAACAATTATTAGTAACAAATTTTTATAAAATTTAAAATCAGGCCTTAAATACTATCATTTTAAATATAAAAATTAAAATTGCATTATAAATAAAAAAAAATTAATATATAGGAAAGATTGTTCTTCAAAAATAGTACAATATTTCCTCAGAAATGTTATATTATCTCTCAACATTTTTCTTTTCTCTTTCCCCATGTATTATGCTCTTACAATTATATATCTCAAATATTATCCTCAAAGCTCTTTCTACAATGTAAGGAATATATCTCAAATTATGCTCAAATTTTTTTTTTTTTATTAATTTCTTAAATATTACGGTTGTTTAATAAATAAATAAATAAATAAATATTATATCTGGGATCCACCTTTTATGCAGATTAGATAAATAATCTACTCCTATATCTTGCTAGTAAATTAATTGATATATAAGAATTCCATTTGAAAAAGAATTTTTGAGATCTATGTGGAGACAAAACTTCATTTTTGCAAGATTTTTTATTTTAATTTCACTGTTTAAATAGCTTACAATTTCAAAAAACTCTGTAAGAGTTTCAATACTATTCAAAATCATCAACAAATAATACAATAATAAATCCAAAATCTAATCTTTTAACAAAAACATGTGGACATATTAGGCTATTTTCAAACCTCCTTTTTTATAAATATTCATTCATTCGATTATACAGCGTATGTTCAGGTTATTTTAACCCGTATGAAGATTTTTTTAGTTTAATTAAGCAGATGCTTTGCGATGTATTAGAAATAAATACATCTAATATTTTATTAGTTTTAAGAATTTTTATATATATTTAATGATCTAAAAATGTATATAATTATATGATAATCGTATCTATTAACTGTATTTTTTAAATTCTTTATTACTATCATATTTATCAAAATTTTAAATGTGACAGCGTCTAATAATCCTACTTATAATCAATCCCGAGTTTTTATGAGAAATCTTATATGACGAGTCATACAACTTCATTTTTTTTTGCCCTCATAAATACCCACTTATAACCAACAAGTATTACATCTTTAGGTGTTTGTACTACAAGTCCAAAAGCACCCCGTCTAGCTAATGAACTTATTTCAACTTAAATAACTTTTTTCTGTGTTGGTCTATCATCTCTACGTTGATATTTTATGACGATTTTCGGCCCACATTCTTCATTAATTTTAGCTATATCAAGAGCCATTTTATACAAAAATATATCGTTGACAATGTTTATACTTATATCCCATATTTTTCACATACTTATATAATGTATTAAAATCTCATTACTTTTTGATGGGTCCAATAACCATGGGCCAATGGGCCGGCTCGCAGCAAGCCCACAATCAAACATATTCTTTGCAAGTTAAAAGTCCTACATTGCTTTTTGAGAAGTAATGCAATTACAAATTTCACTATAAAAATAAGCATTTTCAAGCATTGGAGAGAAGTAGGACAAGTGGGGAGAAGCTCCAAAAAGCTCCATAAGGCTCCAGGAGGCCCCTTGGCTCTCCGCCCGTCCGAGGCACTCTGCCCCTCCACCACCAGGAGGCCCTGGGCCATCCAATAGTCCGGAAGCCCTCAGCCCTCCGCCGCCACGAGGCCCTCGGCCCTCCTACTGTTCAGAGGCCCTTAGTCCTCCATCCAGGAGGCGCGGAGCTCTTCTCCTTCCAAGAGGCATGGGGGCCCACGACCCTCCTACAATCCAGAGGCCCTTAGCCATCCACCGGCACGGAGGCCCTCAGCCCTCCGCCACCAGGAGGTCCTCAGCCCTCCTATCGTCCGGAGGTCATCAACGCTCCGCCATCCGGAGGCCCTCAGTCCTCTGCCAACCAGGAGGCCTTCAACCTTCCATGTTGGAGTCACGATCCCTCTATTCGAGAGTCAGGAGCTCGCAGTCCAAGAGCTGACCATCCGCTCAGGTAACGAGAATGTTTACTCACTAGTACCATTTATTCATTCTTCTTAAAGTCACCCTCCGTGGGCACAACTGTAAGCCGCCCCTCCGCGGGCGCACCTCCAAGCCGCCCTCCGCGGGCGCACCTATAAGCCGTCGCTCTGTGGGCGCACCTCTAAGCCGCCATCCGCGGGCGCACCTCTAAGTCGCCCCTCTGCGGGCGCACCTCCAAGCCGTCCTTCGCGGGCGCACCTCTAAGCCGCCCTCCGCGGGCGCACTTATAAGCCGCCCTCTGCGGGCGCACCTCTAAGCCGCCCTTCGCGGGCGCACCTCTAAGCCGCCCCTCTGCGGGCGCACCTGTAAGCCGC
>JAOVVI020002460.1:2341-21055 GCA_028571085.2 Nepenthes alata | reverse complement strand
TTGGGGCTGATAAATGAGCCCAATGACTCGAACTCATTTGATGATCACTCACTCGTACTTGTTTGAGCTCTGCTTGTTAAGTTTCACAAGTGACCACCTCCACGTCTGCTTTCAGCTCGATTAGCTAACAAACTAAAGATTAGACAGGTACTGGTTTCAGTTGCCAAGCGAAACCCCTTTTAGCATCACTTGTGTACTATTTCTCGATTCTTTTAAGACCCCAAAATAACCAGACAAGTACATACCAATATCCAAAAAGCAATGAATATCGTTATAAATATCTACACCATCACCTCCGCATTGGAAAATCCAGAAGGATATAGGTTGCAAAAATGGCCAGCAGTCCCAAAATTATCACATCCTTCAACCATGTTCCATCTAATAAGCAAAATCCCAGTCACTAATCTTCCCCCAATGAAGCAAGCAAATGCTGCCTCTATATTGTCTGACGGCTCCACAAGTGTCAGTGTGCCATGTATGCAGCTTTCAATTTGAATTGATTGTTCGACATGGGGGAACAGGTTTCCGCAGCATAACTGTCCCTTGGAAGGAGACCATGGACCAGCAAGTCTTCCGGCAGCTACAGACCTGCAGCACAGTTCACACATTCTCACTTAAAAATGTCTGGGGGTGAAACTGCAAAATGAAGAGTATGTTCAGGTAATTGCAGGACAAAAAGGAAAAAACCTCGTCCGGAGTCATCTTCTTAAAACCAAATCTATCCATCCAAATGGCCTTTGCTTCTTCAGCAGCTGGGAGAACAATGTTCTTTACTTCCAGAATAGCAAAGAGTTGCTCGATGCAGGCAAATAAAGTTTGGAAGTAGCCCTATACAAGTAGCGGAATATCAATATTCCAAGAAGCCCGGTAACCCACACCAGCGAGGATCAGACACCCACAGATTAATTTTAAAATAACCAAATTCTACAGCACCAACTCGTATGGACTTTACAAAATTCCAAGAAAATTGCTACAAAGAGCTAATGGAATAAATATTGTAGTCTCCTAACACTTGTTGCACCTGCCTTCCGAGGATTCTTACATCATGAGGATTCTAATTTCATCTGCTTGTGTGGCTCTGTTCAATGGCATACACAGAATCTGATGCTTGCAAATGATAAATTTGAAGGATGATCTTTTTTTCTTTGCCATCCCATCAAATCAAATAGAAACATATAATCTGTTGTTTGCAAATGATTAGCCTCACCTTGCCATGGCTACCGTTAATTGTTGCAACCAAGGGGAGTTCTGCAATTTCCCGGCCAAATACTCGAAAAACTGCAGCAGATACAACCTGAGAGCTGCACATTTGGCAAGAAAACACCACTGATTATAAGTAAACAATTTAACAAAATGTAACTTAAATCTTAAAGCAAGAAGTTTACTTGACTGTCAATACAGCACAATACATCCCCTTATATTCTTGGTCCTTTAGATTCCTACATGAGAGACAGAGAAACACTGAGTAATAGCAGACAAATGAAATGGTTATATCATGCAAGAAACACAAAGCTTGAGAGTCAAGAATATAAGTGGGTCCTACCCATAAACCATAGCGGGGATGAGGTCATGCCCATTCTTTCCATCGATTATAGGAGAGAAGCCATCCTAGAGGCATAAACATTAGTGAGAAATCAAACTAAATTAGAACAAGGTACGGCTCATCCACATACCAATCTTGAGGACACTATTTGAGAGACTTTGAGCACAAGCACTGAAAACAATGACAACCGGCATAAAGAAGCCAAGTTTATTCTACACATCAATCACTTAACACAGACCAACAAGAGGCAACGAATGTTGAAATAACAGACAGCAGAGCTCATTCTACAAGTATCAAATTTCAGCTTCAAAAAAGAGAGTTTAATTGCTTTAAAATTTTGATTCCTATTCATAGGATCACAATGCTCTGGTAAAGTGGTGCATATTGTTAGTAAAATATGTCAGTTGCATTAATAACCAAAATTGTATATATTTTTCTTTATTAGGATTATTCGAATTGATTGTTATTAAAATTAATTATAATTAGGAGATAAATAAGGAAAATAGATTATTGTAATTTAATATAATTAGGGAAAGTATTATCTATTTATCGGAAAAAAAAACCTTAATAAAGGCATTCAGAACAAATTACACGGTATTAAAGCCAAAACACCAAAATTCGAAATTCAATCTTGGTTACCCTATGCAGACTTCTTGGCTGTAGTTTTCCTTTAGATAATCTCGTTCTCGATCGACAATCGAAAGACTACTGATTTTGGTCTTTTCTAGTGGTTCACGGATGTTGGCACTTTCTGTTCTTAGGCTCATGCTTGTTGGCACTTGTTCTCACATTCTCAATCTTGGTTGCTTCAAAGGCTGCAATATTTCCTCATTTTTGCGGCTTGACTTTCAGTATTATCATTTCCTTTTCCAAAGAATTTATTGAATACTTGACTTATTCTACTCAATTTTGGATTCTTCTCCATATCGCCTTCACCAAGGAAATACTTTGATCGATTTACTCTTCTTTGATTTTCTTGGATTGTTTGATTAATGTCCTAAACCAATTCTTAGAGTTATCTTGAATCTTTGGTAGCCTCAATTTGAAGTATAAATTTATCGTGGGATTCGTTTGTTTGTCAAATAAGCCTCAATCGACTCATCTAGTGACTTCTCTTGCTTGTGTATTAGTTTTGATCAATTTGGAGGAAGCCACGGCAGCTCTTGGTTCAAATCTCTCGTGCATGGATTCTTAATACAATTGAGCCTACAATTGCTACCAGTCTGATGTTTATGGCATTGGCTAAATAGGTATGCAACCCTTATTTCTCTAAGCATTATGGATGATTGTGTTACTCATTTCTCTCACATGGTTATTTCTCTTGTTGTGGATGCCGGTTTAAGTAATACATTTATTTAAAGTCATTAATATCCTCTTTCCACTATAACATCAGAAGAAATTCCATTGCTCATTTTAATAGGAAAATTTATTCTGCCTAATAATTTCAATTTAAAATGTTTGTAAATAGAAAAGAACTTTAGAGTCAATTAGATGTCTCATCTACACCCTCCATCAAAATAAAGGAACTTAATCAATGAGATGGCACAAATGCTCGTATTGTGTCATAGTTTATGGGATCTATTGAACCATATAAAGTAAAGAATCTTCGATACTTCATAACTGCTAAGAAAATCTATAATCAAGAAAATAATACTTTAAAATTTTAATTGAAATTAAAAATTACTAACTTCAAACAAGGCAATCTTTTTACATAATAACTCTTCTACTAGATTCCTTAATCTATGGAACAAATATGATAGGATTATTCATTCTAAAATTCCGAAGAAGGATGTTGTAGCATTGTAACATATTTATGCAAAAAGCCTACGAGATTAATTTATAAAACTGAGACCTAAACTTGAACATACTTGAGCTAGTATTCTTAATCGCAATCATGTTCCACCTCTTAATAGCTACTTAGGATAATTTCTTCAAGAAGAGTAACGCATGGTTACTCAGATGAGCATGACACAAGAAACATCTTCCAAGTTGATTAACTTGGCATATGTTACACAAAGGTAAGGAAAATTCCAATCTTGGACTAGTGCTATAGTTGTAAGGAGCATAGACATATTACAAAGAATTGCAGTAAGAAATTTTACAATTATTACAAAAAAGAAAGGGCACATTATTAAAAATTGTGACGTCTAATCTTAAAATAGATAGACTCGGTCTTTTCACATCGATGTCCACTCGACCTCAGTGAGTGTGTTGGCCCTTTCAGTTCAAAACATATACTATTACTTTACCTTACCTTCTGTCACTCCTGAGATAGTACAACAAATAATACTCTTTGCTTCCTCTACTCTCAAACTACAAAGTAAGTGAAAATTGCTTACTTTTTCTTGGTTACTTGGTTTAATAATGTCAAATCATATGACAAGTAATATAGATATTTTATATAATATTAGTAAGTATGAGGGTGAGCAATATATTCAGGTAATAATGATAATTCTCTTCCCATCATTGTAGTTGGAAATCTAAGATCCATTCTCAATAGTATTTTTGTATCTTCAGAATTATCAACGAGTTTAATTTCTGTTAAACAATTGATTGATAATAATTATGAGATTCACTTTGATCGTAATAATTGTCTTATACAAGATCAAGCGTCGGGAAAGATAATCACAAAGGGTCTTAAAGTGAGACATTTATTTCCTCTCCAATTTTCTATTCCTACTATCGTTTCTTTTGCTTGTAATATTGTCACTAATAATAGTAATGTATAGTATAAAAGATTAGGACATCTAATTCTAACACTTTGAATTATCTCTTGAGACATGACCATTGAGACAATAAAGATTCATTTCTTTCTATACCAAGCGAATATACCTATTGTAAACTTGATAAAAGTAAAATTTTACCTTTTCTTTTGCATGGTAGCTGCGTGTCTACAAGTTTTGATATTATTCATACCAATGTATGGGGCATGAGTCCGGTTATTTCTCTTACTAATTACACGTACTTTAAAACATTTATTGATAATTATAGCTATACTCCATTTAGGCATATTTTCTTTACTCTAAAAATGATGTATTTTTTTTATATTTCAAATCCTTGTTGCTTACATCGAAACACAATTTTTGACACATTAAAATCTTATATTCAAACTCTTGAGAAAAAATATATGTCCAAAGCCTTCTAAAATTATCTAACTACAAAAAGTATTCTATCTTAATGTTCTTGTCCCTACACTTTCTAACAAAAAGGGGTCATCGAACGTAAAATCCATCATATTTCAAATATTGCTTGTATCTTGTTAATTGAATCATCTCTAACACCTAAAGTCTGGGTAAAAGATTTATCTATAATTGTGTATCTAATTAATCACTTACCCTGATAGATCATGCATTATGATTCCCCGTACTATCTTTTATCTGGAATTTCAATCGACTATTATTCTCTGCATACATTTGGATGTGCCTATTTTGTCCATTTACCTCTAGCTGAATATCACACACTTGCACCTCAAGTTGTGAAGTGCTTATTTCTTGGATATAACAATACATACAAAGGGCTTGTTTGTTTTGATGCTGCTGCTAAAAAAATTTGCATTTCTTGCCATGTTGTCTATTTTGAAAACTCATCTTACTTGTAGTCTCGTATCATACATGAATCTACTTTTGCCATTCTTTCAACTTTTAATGACCAACCATATTCAAATCACCGATTTAAACCCAGCCTTGTATATCAGAGACATTAACCACAACCTCTTCTCGATTTAGAATCAAAATCTGACTCCGCTGCACTTCAACTTTGATGATCCATCCGAATTACTCGTTCTTTTGATAGATGGTTTCTCTCATACAACATATCCGGCAACTTTAGATACTATGCTTAAAACATTATCTTACTTTCAGGCATCTTCTCAAAATTGTTGGCAACAAACCATGTAAGGTGAGCTTCAAAATTTTTAAGACCATCATACTTGGAATATCGTATGGTATCCCTTTGGAATCAAGCCTATTGGATGAAAATAGGTATATACAATTAAATTATGGCTTGATGGCTCTATCAACAGATATGACGCTCGCTTAATGGCACTTGGTAATCACTAGGAATGTGGTTTTAATTATGAAGAAACCTTTACACCGGTGGCCAAAATGATTATTGTACATAATATTGTGGCCATTGTTACTTCAAAAGGATGGCCACTTCAATAAATAGATATAAAGAATGCATTCTTATACATGGGTTTAAAGGAAGAAACTTACAAAACTCCACCTCTAGCATATTCACTTATTATTCCTCTAAAGTGTATAAGTTAAACCGTTCTTTATATAATTTAAAGTACACACTATGAGCTTGGCTTGACAATTTTCACATATTTATTCTTGAGTTTGACTTTAATTAGAGTCAATATGATTCTTCTATTTTTCTCCGCAAGACCTCTACTGAAATTGTTACACTTTTCGTCTATGTGAATAATATTATTATAATTGGATTTGACCATCAGCTAATTGAGCAATTGTAACATCACCTTCAGACTTCGTTTCAAATAAAAGATCTTGATTTGTTAGAATATGTTCTTAGTCTTGAGCTACAACATACTCTTATTGGCAATCATTTGTAGCAACGCAAGTGTACACATGACTTATTATGTGGGTCTGTTTTTAAGTTGGAAACTCCATTCTTACATCTATGGAGGTTAATTTGAAGCTTTGATAGGAGAAATGAGACTTATTACCTGATCCATCTATGAACCGACAATGGTAGGAAGTTCAAAATTACTTAACAATTACTCGATTTGATATCTTTTTTGCAATCTAATAAGTGAGTTAGTTTATATAAGCATCTCGACACTCACATTTTGCAGCAATAAAATGGCTAATTTGTTACCTAATGTTTACTTTAGGTCGGTGACTATTTTTTCCAACTAAGAATTTCCTTTAATTATAGGAATTTAGTGGCGCTGATTGCGCGAGTTGTATAGACACTTGTCGTTTTACTACTGGCTAATATATGTTTATTAGTAATACTCTTATTTATTAGAAGAATAAAAAGAAAGCTCAAGTATCGAAAATTTCAACCATGTCACAGTACCGTGCTATGCCTTTAGCTGGTTCGATAATTGTTGGTTATAGAGCTTATTATGGGAAATTGGCATTTCCCAACTTAAACCGTCTTTCATACCAATAACACTAGTACTATCAGATTGCCGCAAATCCCACCTTTCATGAACGCACAAAACATATTGTGATCGATTGTCAATATATCCATACAACACTTAATCAATATGTGATCACTCTTCCTCATATCTCTACCCATCTTCAAACAGCAGACGTTTTTACTAAATCTCACTCGCACCATCGACATAAATTCATAGTTGACAAATTGATGATTTTTTATCAGCTAGCATCAATTTAAGAGGGGATGTTAGTAGAATACGTTAGCAGTATTAATTAACAAAATTGTATATATTTTTCTTTATTAGGATTATTCTCATTGATTATAATTAAGGTTAATTGATCGTAATTAAGAGATAAATTAATAAAGTAGAGGATTATAATTTAATGTAATTAGGGGAAGTATTATTTATTTAATGAGAATGAAAAACCTTAATAGAGGCACTCAAAACAACTTACACAGAATTCTTTGGGAAGAGAATCAACCATGAATGTTTACACCTCATCCAATCCTGTTGAGCATTCAGTGCTAAATGTGCATAGCTCAGACCAGAGGTATACCAACAAACATAAGTTCTTCTAAATCAACGCTGACCTGCTGAACAGGTATTTTGCTCAGCTTATGTGGCATACGACACATTCTTCAAATTGTTTGGTCAGACTTGACCAAGCTGATTGGATCAAGGATGATTCAATAATTGGGAACAGCTTCTTAATAGGAAGATTAAAGACAATATGTGGGTGGTTAAAACCTCTCAAGCCAAGGGCTGGGCTCTTCTGAAGGAAAATGCCAAATAGATTTCGGGTAGGACCAGAAACTTGCATGTTGAAGGGAAGATGGGTAGAGTTGTCTTTTCTTGGGAAAAGGGGATCAATGCCTACTTCTCAAGAATTTTATCGAGTTTGGATTTACATGTTTGAGTTTGATTGATTCCAAAAGTTGATATAGTCAATGCAGAGGCATTCTAAGAGGCAATGCCTTCTGTTGGCATCTGACAAATAACATTTCTTAAAATTATAAAAAGGGAAGAAATTCATTCCAGTACTACCACTAAGAAGTCCATAAACATATCTTTAGTTCCAAAGAATTATGATCCTACTATAACACTCTTCTACTATTCAGTTTTTAAAAACAATCCATTTTAATCTTTTGTTGCTCTTAAGACCACAGGCTAGCTCTTTCTTACGCTTTTTTTCCCAAGGCCTAAAAAACAGAGCTAGCTCTTTCTTATGCTTCTCTTTCCTACAGCTTAAAAACCACGGAGCTAGCCCTACAAACAGCCTATTTTCCAACAGCTACACTGTATTGACGTGAGCTTCTGGCAGTTTTTCGTTTGCTTCTAAGCAGGTTTTTGTTTGACCAAATGTCTTCATTATTTAAGTACATATGAACCATTCAAGGTGTGCCTGTACTTTATCCATGAAAGTCATACGGTCAGTGTATGTGCTGCCCTTTCTCCCCTTGATGAACTATTTGTATGGAATTTATAGAGTTCTTTTGATAACCCCATTCTTACACTAGAGAGGGAAAACAGTTGTATTCATTACATGATCCTTTTCGCCACCAAAGTGCCCATGGTCTCCATCATATCTTTTTTTAGACATTGATCAAAAATTTTCTTTACGAGAAAAAGACGTTAAAAAAACTAAAATAAAGTGAACAATGCTGCTCATCAACCATAACTTCTGCTAGAGACTGATAGATGTAATCAAAAGTAAACACAAGATCCTATCATTTATCACAGTAAAGGAAGGAAATAATCCAATCCAAATACGAGATGCTAATTAAACATGAAACTCGAGGAGAAAAAACAGCAGGGGCAGGGTCTATAGCACATACCCTCAATTACAAAGGACAGACATTGATTCTGAACCTAAATCTAAAACCCAAGTTGAGTTTTCACTAGCATCAAGAGCTAAATGATGTGCAGAACTAACAAGGACAATTATGGCACGCGGAATAAATGAAGAAACAAATAAAACCTGATGCAGCATCCAAATCACTTACATGGAAGATAGCAATAGCCTGTGAGAGCAACATTTTTGTTTCACTGGACACAATTTTTCCATTAATGAGTCTCCAACTCATGTTTAAATCAGCCATACTTTCGGGAGAAATTTCAACGTGCTTCTTCCTTATGACATTCAAGAGAGAATCAGGGAGCTTTTCCGCTCCTTGAACCAACAGATTCTGCAAAGTACAATGGATCTTCCCACAACTGATGCTGCAAAACCAGTTTCCTTTTGGCAATTCCTGTTATGCAAGTAGCATCAGCATTTTGGCCCACAAGAGTTAGTCCTGCACTGGACAAGAATGAATTTTTTTTTTCCAATAATTAATCACGCCAAGGGAAAGATTATGGACTTCTTTTCTGCATACCTTAAGATCGGCCATTTTATATTCCCTCAGACAGCCAACATGATATTCCTTCTCGCACTGGCAGAATAAAAAGATACTGATCAGTTACGACATGAAACTCACTTGATAGCATAAGATCATTAGCCCAGACCACCAGATATCCATGCGGGAAAATAACTCAATCACCTGGTCACATATAAGAATTGTACGTTGGCCAAATCCTGATCTGGAAAAGTCAAAACCTCTGCAAGCATAAATGTTTAAGCAACTCAAGCTCCCAATAAATTACAAACAATAAGAGATGAAGATGTACAGAGAAAAAACTCAGAGATACACTAGAGTACAAAAATATTCTTAAACCATCACCTAATAACTTAAACTTTTGGTTTTGATTGATTCCATGACATGATATCAGAGCCTATTTGACCAAGTGATTCAAACTTTAAAAATTGAGAGCCACAATTTCTTAAAAATTGTCAATCAGCACAGAGTAAAGATGGGCCAATGCGTAGTTCATGTTTCAAACTGAACAGGGATTTCCATGAGGGGTGTCAGAGAATATCGAACCACCATAGCGCTTTACCTAACAAGTTAAGTTATCGGGGTGAGTTGGTTCTTAAAAAGGGGGATTAACACCCCCTTTAAAATTGGTTGTCTAGAGTTGGGTTTCCACAACCATAACAAAATAATTAAAAGCTTGCGGGAAGAAAAATGACACATAATCTTGTTGTCAAATAAAAACTTAAGAACCGAGTAAATCAAGAGAAAAACTTTCTGAACTTTTCAAACCAGTAAAAGATATAGACACAAGAAATACAGCTCACATTACAATAGATAGAGACACACTAGACTCCCACAAACCAAAAAGCCCAATCTCTGGATTAGCCCTCCAAATCATGATTCCAAACTCCTTCCGAATTCATGGAATATTCATTCACCGACTTGAGAATTTTCAAAGACGATTCCAGTTGAAAGCAACACCTCAAATTCTACATATACATACGATTGTAAACCAAAAAATGTGACTATGGGTGAGAGATATTGGTAAATTTCAACCAAAAGACAATATGGAATATGAAAATCATTAAAAGGATTGCTCTCCAAAAGAATGCACTCAATGAGCGTTGGAAATCTCAGCCACATGCAGTACTCTATCTAACTCAAAGGAATTGAATCATTTTTCTACTCTTTTCAATTTCAAAAGTTGAGTCCCTCTAATGTACAAACTTTCATGTCAAAGTAGCAACTTCTCAGTCAAAAACAGTTTAGCATAATGAAAAATGGGATGATAACTGTCTTCGGATCGAGCTGATATCTCCCCGAAATTGTGCTAACTGCTTCTAGGCAATCTCAGACAGCATTTGGAAATTTTCAATATGAGCTAAATTCTTGCTAATATCGCGAAACTTTCATCATGAGTGTCTTTAGAAAATTTTGGCATGAGGCTCATGAACCACACGTCCCACGATAATAACTAAGGACACTAAAGACAATAAAAAATGAGACTCGTGATATAACACATTGTCACAAAACTTATCAACCCTGAAAATAGACCCTGACTGGTCCATCACACACACAAATAAATGATATGTAATGTTGTCAGGTCTATTTCCCCATAAATTTGTCAGAGAAGGAATAAATTATTCAGATGAATTTATGATAAACGATCAATCCAAGGATTCAGTATCCAGCCTCTTTTCATGGAATCATCCCATGCCCAATACACAAACTAAAAGAATTCTAGAAATACACCACAAATGAATAATATGAATATACTAATAAAGAAGAAAACTAACCAAATATCCAAATTAGAATCCAAGAACTGACTCCTAATCAACCCAAGCAATCCCGACAGTGAATATAGCAACGTCGAAGATAATAATTTCACATGTCCCAAGTTCCAAAGCTACCAAAATATTATTGTACACAGTTCTTCCAAAAGATATTTCTCCCTTCGTAGAAATGAGCTTATATAAGCTTCTAAATCCTAATAATATATAATTACCTAATTAATCTTAATGAAGGATAATTTATTGTCCCTTTGTCACTCTAAATGCCCCCCAGCCCACTAAATCTAGGCCCCTCATCTGCCTGCGATCTGTGCACTCCTCTGGGCAGATCCAGGTTCTCGTCAACTTACCAAGCAGGTTTATAAAGGGATGATCATTGTATGACCCAGATATTTCATCTTGTTTGCTCCAAGGAGGGGATTAGATAGAGGAAAGGACAACAAAACTGTCATACATAACCACTCAGTTCAAAATATGCATCTCACTGTTTATGTTTTCTCAATTGTCTTCTTAGGTTTGGCTATTAAATGCACCAGCACTGACTTTTTTAATATCATTTACTTACAGATTGGTGAAAAATTTTCCAAAAATTTGGCAACAATATATATCTATATATATATTGCTCTACCTGCATAAGATACATGAAGTAACATCGGTTTCGAAATCTTTGACAATTCTAATGCATCGCTTGTTGATCTCCTCAATAGGATCAGCACCTGAAACCCTTCCAGCTGCGACAGCATTGACATTGTGTGCCACAAATTTTTCTCTCTCAAACATGTTTTGGCAATATTGACAGTACCATTTACCACGGGGAACCCCTGTCAGCGAAGCACACTCTGCGGACATTGACGATGATGAATATTAGGCAATCATGTTAGACTACTTCCATAACACAAAAAGCATAAGGAAACACGTACCACATTCAACATCGAAAAAATACATGCAGGTATGAAACTTCACTTGGAAGTGGCCCCATTTTCTGAATGGTACAAGCTCACCTCATTTCAAAACTTGTCAAGTATGAACCAAATCTTGACCCTATTGGGATTTCTAGGACTGTTGCCTTTAAAACGTTTATAGGTATTTGGAGCAAAAAAATTAACATGAACCACTTCTATTTACCTGGATGGAAAACTCTAGGGCATAAATCACAAATCACAAGATTTCCACCATCAGCACAGATCATGCATAGATCATCACTGTTCTTGAATGAATGCCTACAGGCTAGGGAAATTGATAATTCATGGAGAGAGACTCCATTTGAAGTATAAATGTAGCAATAGCTGCCAAACCATTAAAAAAAAGAAAAAAAAAAGTGAACACATTGAAAAATAAACAACACAGATAAAAATAAAAATGTTGCATCATGCTTCAAACAAACTCACGGCTTTTTCCGTGAAGCACAGCCTGCATGTGCCTCAAACTGGGAAGCGCTGACCTGTTTTACATTAAAAAAATGAGACCAACACTACAAGAGCATTCAAACTATTGAATTCAAAGAAATAGAGGAACACATACAACAGAATTGCAGCAGAGGCAAAAAATTCCATCCCCCTTCTTGTAACCATCGAGCAATCTCTGATAAGAAGAAAATAATCAGTCTGGCAAAAGAAAACTGAAAAAAATGGACAAACATGATCATTATGTAAAGAACCTTTCCACGTGCATAGTATCCTAGTTCGGTACCATCAGGCAATCCACCTTCTCCAAAGACCAATTTGTGCATACGCAAATCTCTGGAAAGGGGGCATCAAACACTAAAAGAGATTACTCACAAGTGAAGATCAAAATGACTAGTAGCATGATAGGGTTGTTAATACAAAAGGCTGCTTGGAAGCAGCTTGGACTTGACAAATGAGCTAGGCTTAAGGATTCTAAGTCTCTGACAAATGTGCTTGGAAGCACATTTGCTTTTCTTTGATATATTTTGACATCACATATGCAATTCTTTGAATGTCATTTGACCCTTTTTCTTTTTGTTTTTTCTTTTTTATTTGGGGGAGGGGGTTCAAATAAAGAAACTTTGAGGTAATTTACACACCAGTAACTGGAATGTGGGTAATTTACACACATAAGAACAGGAAAATATAAAGAGACCTGCATCTTAAAACGCAAAATTTTCAAAACAAGTCAAGGAGGTGTCCTAGATAATAATGACCACCAGTACAGTTAACTATCACTCCACTGATGCCCAAGCCAAGCTCAATTATCATTGGTGACTGCTCAGACATCTGAACTCAGTCAATCCTTTAAACAATACAATCCAAAAATAACAAGGAACTACAATCAACAAGAAAAGCACGAGAACAAACTTTTTTGTAATCTTCCCAAACATTTTTCTTTTTGAAGAGCTGGCCACTGAAGGACTGCTACAATAAGTGTGCTTCCAAATGGGTTTCCTTGACCTGAATTAACCACATCAGAAGCAAGCCAGACACCAAAAATATAAATGAATGATAATCTACGGGAGACAGTACAAAGAAGAAAAAATGTAAAGGACAAGAATCAGGAAGAAAAAATAATTATTTGGTACATAGTTATATCTTGAAGGTTTGGGTGTGACCGTGTGAGTAAATGGCAAACATAACATACATACTCTTTTAATAAATTCCTCGAAGGTTGTTGACCTAAAGACTTGCTCATCCGAGGACATCCTGGGGATTTTGGAGCTGCAACTGCTTCTGACGGCCTAGATTACAAAACAACCAGTTTGTGAAAATGAAGAAAGAATAACTAAAGACTATACATGTTATCGCTTGTTCAAAACTGCAACGATCACATAGTAATGATTGGTTATACACTAAATCATTCAAATCCAAATCTATTACAATCCAGCAAGGAAAGATCAAAGAAAACAAAATGTAATGGAGAAGAAACTATGTTGTTAAAGGGATGCCTTATGTCCGACTAGGCAGGTCTACGGTCGGCGCTCAAGGTTTGGTAAGCCTGGTGTCTCAAAATACGTAAGTGAGAGCATGAGGCTCATTCCAAGAGGTGTGCACCTTTTTCTAAGGCTCAAGGTACGTGTCTCACGAAATTTTGTAAATTTGTTTTTCCTGAATTACGTCTTTTTAAATTAGCCATTATATTCAATTGATACTTTTAATTAAAGTAAAATATATATATATATGTTTAAAAAAATTATGTTTAATTTTTTTGGGGTAAACTTTGTGTTTGTAAAATTTAGATTAATAAAAGTAACGAGTTAATGATTAAAAGAATAGATAAGGATATGATAGGATACCAAATTTGCATTGGAGGATGATTTTTTGGCAAAAAGTTGTGTAACCAAAACTGTTGAAATAAGTGAGGCTAGGCTACCATTACACACAATTTAGAGATAGTGTGAATATTGAACATCAATACCTATAAGGCTACTCCATTGCAACTTGTAAATAATGAAAATTCTAACTTAAAAAGGCATAAAAATTTAAAGAAGCCACTCAAGCCTATAAGCTAAAAAAGGAGAAGAAAATGAACTTTAAATAATGAAGATCCTAATTTAAAGAGGCATAAAAAATTAAAGAAAACACTCAAGCCTATAAGCTAAAAAAGAGAAGAAGATGAACTTTTATTTAATGATGATAATGAATACTAGTATTTGCTATAAGTATTTAGAAAATTATATTTCAAGTTTGTTAATTACTTTTATTTGCGATGAGTTATGATTATTAATTACCTTCTTTTATCTTGCTAACTAAACTATGAATTTATGATTATAGTCAAAAATATTTTTGATGTTTTTTATTCTATTATTAGTTCATCACAAAAACATCCTATATACATATTTTATAAGTTGGCACCTCATTTCTATCATGCCTGCACTTGCATTCTTGGGCCTAGGCTCCAATGAGAGTCTGCACCTTCACCAACAACACGTAGAACTGTTCTGTGCATAACTCTTTATGGATGGGCTGAGAGTGAATAAACAAAAGTAGCAAACATAATATGCTGTCATATTCCTAGAAGGTTTGGATACAAGGAGCTTTATATCTGCCAACATCCAGGGGACTTTGGAAGTTCCAGTGACTTTGTAATTAAAAATACAGTTGTGTGAAAATACAGGGAAAAAAAACTAAATGTAGTATAAGTTATTTACTTCTTCTAAACTGCAACTGATAGCACGTGATAGCAATAGGTCAAAAACTAACACATTCAAATCTATCATATTCCTGCAAAATTAACCATCTAATAAGATAAAGATGCCACAAAAAATTAACTTGCGGAAAAATGACAACTTAATTAACCCAGCACCCATAAATATCAAATGGTAATATTACAATAATAGAAAGGAATCAAGAGGATAATGCACCTAACCAAAATATAGTTGTCTTTTATGCTGTTACCCATCCGAAGACTCCGACATGAATTTTCTCCCAAAAGTTCTTTGGCTGACCTGAATACAACAAGCAGAGAGTATGTGATAGGATGGAAAATAACGTCAATTACAGGAAAGGATATCCAGCAACGGGATAGTTATTTCCATTTTGGATCATTTGAAATGAAAACTTAATTAACACATCAAATACAGTTGAAAAGAAAGCATAATGGACTTAATGAATTTATCAAAAGAATGATTAAGAAGAACTTTTAATAATACTTTCCCGTTACTTTTCCATGATGTCTCCTAAAGAATTTAAAACAGCAGTACTTTCAGAAGACTTCAAAATCAAGGCTAATTTAGATAGCCCAAAAAAAAAAAAACACTTGGGCATATTAAGACAGACACAAGGGCACAACCCAATGGGCTACTAAAAAGAATTTCATAAATGCACCAAATACAGTGTTACGTCATTAGGTTTTTTCCCCAATAATATTCCAGATTAACCTAAGAAGAAAGAATTGCCTCCTTGTGGGAACAATCCCACTCTGAAAATTTATTAGGATTCTTAAAGAGAACAGCATCAGTGACAGCGAATAAACAAGATCATAAATCGAACTTGCATTCAGGTCAAAAGACTCGATCTTGTTAGGAATCTTATAGACTACTAACTTTCATGCCAACTTACCATACAAAGACTTGATCTTGTTTGGATCATCAATTGATCACGTGTTGATTGTTGATATCATAGAAGGCCGACCAATACAGATATTAACTGGTCAAATCTAAATTGAATGTCATCACCATCTATTGCAACACAGAGAAAGGGAGGAGATAGATGCAGACAACTCTAGACAAGATGAGGGGAGCGAGGCCTCAAAGAATGAGTAGATTTTAGAAGAGATGAAAGGGACCTGTGCAAGGGGGGGAAAGAGAAATAAAAGCAGCACTGATTGAGCAGTGGGAAGGAACAAAAACTGAAGGCCTATTGATTTTGGGTTGCCAGCTGTAAACTTTTTATGGTAATAATGCGTAATTTGTACTTCAGTTAACGGATTCACCAAAGCTACCCGCATATGGTGTACCGCTGTATCGCTTCCGATTGTAATTCTTAATTATAATCCCTTCTAAAAAAAGCAATTTCCATGCGTACCTCGTAATGGGCCACACATAACACACAGCAGATTGAGTAACTATGATTTGTACCAACATTATCCTTGAGGAAGAAGCTTCCAATAACCTTGATTTTGCCCTCCTTGAGATTAGAAAAAACTATACTCCTACTCTAAAATTAAGATGGAATTATATTTTATTTCCTAGATAAGGAAATTTCAAATGAATGGATTTAAAGAAGGATTCATATTGCCAAAGTAGTAGAACATTGTTTTGTCCTATAATCATGTCTTGTAATTTATTTTTATATCAATTTATTTTGCATTGGAGATAGAAATGCAATTTCTAAACCTGCAACAAAGAGAAAATAAGAGATTGATCAAACATATATATGTATGTATATAAATAAATGCATGTACGTATTCTTACTAAACCCAGAGATATTTCACAATTTGTCATCAGAAAAAAGGACTTAAAATATATGATACATTTATATTATTATTACCAATTAACTTTTTATGATAAGCATGAATATTAGTAGTAAAACCCAAAGGCTAACACACATGACATTATGCACATTCTTAGAAGAGCACTTCTTTCACAGGTAAGGAGGGGAAGGGAGCTGGTAAGGATCAAACAAAAGGCAATGGCCTGGAGCCTTGGTGTTAGGATCTGACCCTAGTGTCATGCAAATATTACACACTTTTAACTTCCTTACAATCAGAATTCAGATTAGTGAGTAGATATACTTAGTTCTTAGCTTTCGGTAGCAATGGTATAACTAATCCACAATGAAAGTCTGGAAAATTTCAATATGAAAATTAATTAAAGTCCAGAAGCCTCTTGGTGGGGGACTTCATACACTACAAATTTCTTCATCCACAATCGCTGCCCATTTGATAGTAATTACATACAAGTGTTCTGTTCAATGTAGAATAATGTAATTAATAGGATAAAGTATTTGGTATTGTTGACCATGATCATGTAGGACAAAGGTCTTCTAAACCTTTGGGATAGGTCTCTATCATTAGCAACCAATGCCAACATAACAACTTAAAGCACTTGCTTACAAACTTATTTCAAACTCTTGATGCCACACGTTAGTGCACACTTGGTTGGCCCTCCAGCTTCCAACAGGCATAGGCACATTGTGGGTTGTTAGTTTAAAAGAAAATTTCGAATATGGCACAAGGGCAAGTGGAAATCCCACCAACAATGTATTTGACTGCATTGGAAGAACTCCTGAGCATTTACCAATCTCTTAATTTATATATAAAGGTAGCCTCTTTATCCATTCAAAATTCTCATATGCGTCATATTGGCAGATTTTAATTATTAATATCAACTAGATAATTAATTGAACTATTTAATGCACTCAAATTGACTGTTTATTTAACTAAACCAAAAATTATGTTTATTTTTTTCAAGTCAAACCTGACAAACTAGTTTTGAAATAGAATCTAAGTAACAAGCCCAATTCAAATAATTTGAGTTATAAAAAAAGAGTATGTGAAATTTAAACAGGTACAGTACTAAATTGTTTAAATTAATTTTTTAACCAAATAGTTCAAAAGTGGAAAAAGGTTTGCCCAACACACAAATAGACTTTGAATTAGCTTTTATTGAGTGATCTCAAGTTGAGATCTAAACAAATTTAATGTTCTGTCGAACCCAATAGTATTTACAATTCTTAATAGATTGACTTTGCACAATCAGCATATATGTATTGGAAACTAGTTAGAATGCATGTGTAATTTACAAAAGTTATCGGAACTATGTATTTGATTTAGCAATAGCAGATTAGTGGTTTTCCATGAACTAATCCATTCAATTAAATGGATTGTTAAGACTGACCAATCAACGCTTTATTTCTTCAAGAAAGGCATGTAAACCCTATTTAAGAAAGAAGCAACTGCATCTGAGAACATTTTCATGAACAAATCTTGATCAATTAGTAATATTTTAAAACACACTATCAAGAGTTTACGGCAAAAGAAAAAGTAGATGGCTACACAACATTGATTAAAGACTGTTATTGTGAACAAGTTTATAGTGTTCAATGTAAAAAGGTTACATGATATAGGTCAAACATTTCACATTGTGTTAAGATAAACAAAGGGCATGAACATTGAACGATAAAAAACGATTTACAATCACTTTTACTCTCAAAATATATTGCACTAAATCGTGTGGGTAGCGAAAAATGAATTCATATAGCCAAGCTTATTTAGTGGGACATTAAGTTTTGTTATTGTTCTTGTTGTTGTACAGGGCATGAACATAGAACCAAATTGGCACCCAACTTAACCGGAAAGTATGAAAGGTGTATATATCTATATATATATATATATATATATATGCACGCATATGAACAGAACTATGGCATAACTTGCACGTGACAGGATGGCCACCTCTATATCTTTAGATACCCAGAATCTTGGAAACTTCCACGTAGTGTC
>JAOVVI020002459.1:0-21059 GCA_028571085.2 Nepenthes alata | reverse complement strand
CCTAAAAAATTTGGCTAATGGAGGCTGTATCTCTTATTAAAAGCTTTGAAGAGGGTCAAATTCAAATAATCTTACCAATGTAATGGTAAGAGAGGCTGGTTTAGTAGTTTGAACCCATTTGAAGCCTCTGAATCCAAGTTTATTATTATTTTATCAATCTTATTAGAATCATATAACAACTCCGGTTTGATTGATTTGAAATTATATAGTGTTTACTTAAAATTTATCAGTATTATGAATTTACACGGTTTAAAAAATTAGACCAAATTAATTATTTTAGCCTAATTTGTTTGTCAGAGAAATTTATTTTGTATTTTAAAGATTATTTTGCTCTTTACTATTTATTATTTTGTCAATTAATATGGATTCTTAAAATAATAAAAAATGACCTTAGTGGAAGGGCAAAATCCTATGTAAAGGTGGCTGGGGTTTAAATTTATTTGATATAATCTCTGCTCAAAATTGGTTCATTCCAAAACAGATAAAGTAATGTATTACTGCATCAAAATAGGTGTTTGAATTATACCTAAAAACTGACTATATAATAATTAAAATTATTTACATTGTAATCTCACTCAAAAGCCCGTTTATTAGTGTCATTATTATAAAATTTTACTGTTATTTATGATCATAGTTTTATATCTTCCCTACTTATATAATTGGGATATGCCATAAAATAATCATTGGTTATGATATATTTATCTTAAGTATTACAATCTCTTACAAAATATTTAAATCTAACTTGGGTCAAGCATTTTTGTCAGTGACCATATAACATTCAATAACTTGATTGTATCATGTATAATTTTAGTCCATATAAATTAAAATGATCTAATGATTAAATGATCCGATTTTAATTAGGCATATGCTTAATATTATAATTCTTGGTAGAGTATTTTCGTGGTTGATTTGACCCAACACAGCCAAATTACTTGTGGATCTAATTATTTTTTTTTTTTAAAAAAATAGTTAAAATAAATTATTAAATTATAATTATTTATTTAAAAATAAGTGATATAAATATATAAAATAAAGTTTTTTTATCTATTTAAAAAATGAAGAGTCTCTGGTCCCAAAAGTGCCCCCAAAGCACGGTCTGAGCTAAACGGAAATTAATTAGTTTTGTTGGGTGAATTTTGGTACGGCGAATAACTTCCCCTTTTACTTCCACTGGCATGTCTGAGAAAAAAAAAATGACACGAAAATTTAATTTATTAGATTTTAAAACTTATTTATAATCCATTTATAAATCATTCATTATATGTCAGACACATTAAAATTTGAAAAAAAATAAATAAATTAAAAAGGGACTTGACTAATTTTTGAAAACCTTTCAAGGAGGCTCTTAAATCTTACAAACGCAAAAAATAATAAAATTTTAAAGATTAAAAACTAATTTTTTACTTAACGGTCAAATTAGATAATACAAAATACTTTGACATTAGACATTTTAATTTGACTAATACTTTATTGACTTAAATGTAAAGAATAAACTTTAAAAAAATTATTTTTATACATTTAAGCTCCAATTTTGGCGGGTCGCACATCAAATTTAGTTAAAAATTCCACTAAGTCCCATTCAAAATCTCTCAAATTATAACTTTGAGATTCATAATGCACATTAGAATACTGCATAGAAAGAATGAGTTGGATTGTAACAAATAGAAGAAGGTTTAGGCAGAGAGGGCCCGTGATTCGTATTAATTTACATGGCAAATAAGTCATATTAATTTAATATTATAACAAAGTTTTATAGCTACACCCTCCAGTTGTTTAATATTGTGATTCAATAACTGGAGTAGCAATTTGCCTTCAAACTGCATTCACAGACGATTACTTGTGATTTAGAGGCCAATGATTTGATGTCAAGCATGAGGCCGTGATTCATCCTCGGCCAGCCCTAGTAATTCCCCAAAGAAATTTTTGATCGATGCGGGCCAATCGTAAAACAATGATCCCCGGGCCACGAGAATAGCTGAAGCTTCATCTACTGATCTGCCCACAACTTGCTTCCCACCGTCACTCTGCAGCATTATGCTCTTGCTGCGGTCCACTGTCGATGATGCTTCCTGATCTACCAGGTAAGGCAGAATGTGCTTTTTCATATCGCCCTTTGAGATCCCGAGATGATTCCCAGACACACTGACAAACTTTGCCCTTCCTGCGTCATTAAGTGTTTTTACGCCGATCCAATCTTCAGTGTATAGATTTGTCTGCAAGAAGGATACCGAACATCAATCCACTCTTTGTTTCAGAGCGACGTAAGCATTCTCCGAGCATTCGAACTAGCAAAAATCATTTGAACATCCTTAGTTGGAGTGAGCATTAAGGTGTTCATGGATCGGCAGGGTATTTCCTTAGATTTAATCCTGAGTTTCCTTGAAAGGGTGATTTTTATGCCAAAGGGGCACCTCAGTCAAAGTGTCTTACATCACCAGTCAAGCTGTTTACTCTTAATTAACTTGGGCATTTTATCAAGCACTTGAAATGCAAAATTTTAAAAAGACCAAGTCTGTATAGATTTTCCAAAATTCAGAAACTAAATTCCTGCCTCCTACATTTCTGATCATTCCACAACCATTGTAAATGCGTTATACAGATGCAATATAAGAAGATGTTCATTTTTTTGGGTTGCTGAGAGGTACAAGATGATTCGTTGAACTTAGCGGGGAAGAAATGGCCAATAAGAGACCATGCTCTCCACAAGGACTGGTCCCCATTGGTGACAAACATGAAAATTCTTTACTCTTTTTCAGTGGTTTCTACCGATGGTAAGCATCATACAATAATACTGAACTAATATGCAATCCAATGACAGAAGGCGATAACCCACAAGGGGAAGACCACCATGCATGTTCTATTGACTCCAGCAATAGCTCAACAATATAACTAATTATCATTGAGATTGGAAAATTCAATACACCATAATTTCCTGGTATTACTGTCAACTTGAACATTGTTCTTACTAGGGTTATACTTAATATGCATTCCGTGCATTTTGTTCTACTTCTAATTAATTTGAAATCTAAAGCCTCTAAAGTCTCCACGTGTAATTCAAACTTCTACTTTCATCTATTAAAACCATATCATTCACAACATTATTACACCATGGAGTTTTATCTTGGATATGTACAGTAAATTCATTCATTACTTAGGCAAATGCATATGAACTTTAATGCTACTCACTCTTTATGCAAACTGGAAATAATAGGAAAAACCTCTCTAGCTTCTCTTACAGTTGTTACACTAGCGCATAAACCTAAGGACAATGTTTCTATGGAAGTAGAAGCTATGACCAACTTCTTACTTTAGTGGATACATTGTAGACAGAAGGTTACGGATATGCTCAATCGGAAATGGTGAACACTTTTTGTACAGTGGCAACTAAAAATGGGTAGTTTCGCATAATATAGATAGAGTATAAATTTATAATTGGGCCTTTACCAAACAAATCAAACCTAAGATTTTTCACATTAAATGCAATACTCTATGCGTTCCTTGCCTTCATTCAGTTTATTGTAGTAGTTTGTGTCCTCTATATAGTCCAAATGAGCATGCCTGATAGTTTCCTTTACATTCTTACTTGGACTTCCTTTGCTTCTTATACAACAAGCTCTCACATACCTTGGGATGAAATGGAACCTTGACATTGGTTCAGACAATAATACCAAGAAACTCAGAAGTTCGGTTCAATTGCATGTAAGAATTTTTAGCTTGCTAACAGTGAAGTTCATGTTTTTTTCTTAGAAATGGATGACATCCATACTTTCCACTAAATTGTCATTATATCACAAAGAAAAAAGTAAATTCACCAATAATTATTCAAATTGTCACAAAAGAAAATAAATATGTCTCAAATAAATTGTCACCAATAAATTCACATGCCATCGCATGTGAGCTGAACATTATGTCTCAAAAACATTCCTCAAAGGATTGGGGAGGACAAATAAATGAATACCTGCTCTGGAGTTAATACAGGACTGAAAGCCCCATCTGGGTAGTATCCGAACCATGCAGTTTCTTTAGGTATAAGAACAGTATCATGCTCAAACTGTAAAGAAATAAATGGATCAAAAAAACCCTCAACTATAATTCCTTGTTTCGGGAAGTATGAGAAAGTGATGCCGCAGAAAGGGTGTTATACTCGAAATTTACCATTATAAGCACCAAATTCTGTAAACTGCTGAATCTTTCCTTGTAGGTTGAGTTTCTTTCACCCGGTAGTTCGTTGTTAAGCCTTGGAAGGAATCTACATTTTTCTAAATAGGCAGGGAGATTCTGAAAAAAACAAAAAGGGAAAATTAAGGATCCAGATATCCATAGTAAAGGCAAAAAACGCAATCATGACAGTAGCAGTATTATGGACAACATCCATAAGAATGGAGCATCAACAATAACAAAAAACCCCCCATCTCCACACATTTGTCAATGCATTTTGAGCAAAAAGCATGGTATGTTTCAGCGTCATATTTCAGATAACAAACAACTGAGAAGAACATGCATTCTGCAGAAACCATAAGGTTCAACATTAAACTAACCATAAGATTTCTACAGAAAACTCAAGAATCCAACAAATTCATAAATCCTAATAATTGAATGAGCAACTTCACAGAAACATTTCTCACATTTGGGAGTTTGAGATAACCACTGGGAGCCAAGTGAGCCTGCGAATTCACAAATCAAATATGGCATATCAGTTCCTATTTGGTAACAGGCCAACTGACCATTAAATATTAGTTGTAACAAAAAAGTCACCCAATTAGGGAAGGGTTATAGCTCTCTAGTGGAGAAACTCTCATATCTACCAACGATTAGTATTAGACATTGGATGAATGAATATTAGATTATATTAAATAATTGAAATGACTATTTCGTCCCTATCATTCATCAACCCAACTTCTAATCCTAATTATTACGTGGATATAGGATCCTCCAAATGTAAGGACAATAACATCTCCCCCAATTAGGTGGCAACAAGTTCACATGTTAAAAGAGAACCAAATACTGGTAAAAACAAACTAAAGGAGCATAAAGAGAGGTGCATACTTGCATATATTCCGTGTAGATTTCTGACTTGATAAGTTTGTCAACAATTATGCATAAGATGCCAGTCTGAAGACGGAAAATGCGAATTAATAAATCAGGCAGTGGCCAAGACACAGATAGCTCATATTTAACTCCAGAAAATGGGAAAATTGCAAGAGATAAAATGTACTGGGTTAAGGTGGGTTACTTTGGCTGGATGAAGTAATGAGCTTAATATGTTGAGTATCAACAATTTTCTCTATTCAGGGTAAGCTATATAATAGGTTGGAGACAAGACCACACATCATAAAAATTATTGTCATAAAAACTTGAACCAAATACTTCTAATAATCAGAAGCATAAATGACACAAACTTGTTATATAATTCTACCCATTTGATGGGGTAAAATCAAGGAAAACCGGAAAAGTAAACTTGTAACTTTCCCCCCACCCTTTAATGGCCTGTTTGCGCCAAACATGGGGAGTGGAAAAGAATAATGATGGAAATATGAGGGCAGTCTGCTCTCTCGATCCCATCTCCACCCAACACTACTTCTAGCACCACCTGCGGCCGTCAGATCACTATTGGCAAGGCTGGCGATTGCAAGCAACTCTTGGAAATCACTAAACCCCTACTGGCGATTGCTGGACAGAACCTAGGTGACCATTGGACCCCTTTGGCAATCCACATTGCATAATTTGCCAGCAATGAGTAAGTGGATAGCCATCAATTGCTAGTGGTGGTAGGTTATTCCCCACACCACAGTACCAATATCAGTATCGGTCATAGTTGTATTAGCATCCATAATGGTATCGGTCATATCAGGTGATTCATATCAATATTGTGCGTAATTTTTTTTTAATCAGAACCTTGTAGCTAATATCGGTTGAAATCAGCCAGTATAATAGAAAATATTATTTATCGGCTAATATATCACAATATATATTACAATATATCATCGATATGGCGACATAAGAGAATTTCAATGCTATATTCGAAGAAAAATATTTCATTCCTATTCCACACACTTCAACACAGCACAAACAAATGGCAGAACAGGGAAAATCTTGCCCAATCCTGACCGGGGGCAAACGTTTTTGCAGACAACAATTTTATTACTCCTTACCATGGCCATGAAGACAAACTGAAGGTTGAGGGAAATGAATACATATGTAGTACGCTAGAAATAACAACTACCAAAGCAAAGACGATGGAAAGTTGTTTCAAATGGTTCAGGAACTTGAATACGGAGTGCAATCATATTGTAAAATACCTTTTAAATAAAAAATGGAAATTCTATATACATTAAAATGTAGCACAATTAAGAAGTAACATACAAAAAAAAAAGGGCAACAGAAACAAGGTGTTTGACAGTTAGAGTAACTCTAAAATTTTAAAATAAGAAATAATAAGACCCATGGCAATTTAAGAGCGTCACTTGTAGAAGACAAGATAAGGAAGTCATATTCAAGATGGTTTGGATAGCTGAATCATAGGTCAAATCATGCATCAATGAGAAAAGAAATGATTAGGCTGAAGTTTAAGTTAATAAAAATGGAGGCATAAGCCCAGAAAAACTAAAGGGTGAGGCAACAAAAAGGATTTAAAGTTGATGCTACTTGAAAAGTTTTAATTTAAACTGAAATAATTGAAAATGATTGACACCATGTCGTGGGGCCTAAAACTTTGCTGTTTCTATAGAATAATTAACAAGAATAACGATAAAAAGCCTCCTAGGGGAAAACCCAAATTTTTGAGCCTTTGATTTTAACTAAGATGTCTCCAGCTTAAATCCAACCACCTGTTGGAATGGCAAGTGAGATTTATAGGCTGGGGGAGGACTACCTTATCGCACAGTGCTGCAAAAGGCTCATTGGCTCCGATGTGCTGAAGCTAATAAAAAAATAATGATATCATTTATTTTAAATACACATATATTGCCGTACTTTGAGAAGTATTTGCAAGTTAACAAACTCAAATACAGAGGATGTGGAAAGTGGCAAGGATTCTTGTGTGTCGGACAAATAGTGCATATTTACATCATGAATGTTCAAATGAATGGTTAATGAGAACTATGCAACCATTGTTATTCCAGTGCATTAAATGCAAAATGCACATGTGTGAGCATGGCAAAGGCAACACTCTCTGTTTTCCCAAATGTTGATCAAATGATTCATATAGTGAGATTTTAAGGTATAACCAAGTCATCCCTAAGCAAAAACAACAAAGATTTCATCACTGCAAAAAACTGTTGGCTCATTTTTTTGATGGGACTGCAAAGAACAGAAATACAGCATAAAATTCAGAATGAAAAAAGAAAATTGCAAATAAGAATGGTTCAATGGTTGCTAAATGGTAAATTGACATTCTCCATCAAATTCATTCTATTTCTTCATTTGCATACCAGTTCCCTCATTGCGTATAAAAAAATGAATGATTTTCAAATTTCATCATTAGCAACAGTAACTTCCACTAAGTGTGCCTATAAAGATGAAATTGAAGTACCACCTCTCATTCCCATCCCTTGCATCCGTGCCTACAAAACTAACGTCAGAGACAACAAACTTTAACACAAGCACAAGTATAAATCAAACACAAGCTACCAAAGTACCAAACATAGACAGAATTTCTTTTCTTTTCTTTTTTAAAGATATCACAAGATCTAGCATAATCTATTGTCCTATTAACATGAGAGAAATAATACTCATACAACTTATATACAAACCTTTTACAACCATCTTTCAAAGTATAGGTGGAGAGGCTCAGCCCTTTTAAGTTTTTCATTTTTTTTCCTTCTTTTTTAAAACATTTCTTTCTATATATAGAAAAGAGTTAGATAAAGTTCTAAAAGGATTGTACAAGTAGAGATGCTCTTAGCATAATCAATATTAATAAGGAAATTGACGCACTTACACCACAAAGAGGGACTGAAGCAGTACCAGCATGTGGCCCTCCCAAAGAGACAAAATTTTTCACCTTTTTCAAGAATGAAAATAAAACGGTAAGAAGAAAGAGGGAAACAGGATCACGACATTCCAGCAAAAGATAATATCACAAAATTATCTAGGAATGACCAGCTAAGAACATTGATATTGAAAAGATTTGCAGATCTGTGTAAACTTCACACTATAACAGAATCTACAGTTAATGCACAGAAGAAAGAACAGTAAACGAGGCACAACAGAATAAAGTAAAGGATCTCAAATAAGAATGAAGGATAGAGATTGGAATAACTTTTTCTACTATGAAACAGTCATGAAGCATTTTTAAATGATGAAAGTTTAGATTGCACAAACAACAGAAATTTTTCTTAGAAAAGGTCAATTCTGCTCACAGATGTTTGCTTTTAAAGTCATAATAAATTGTGTGTTCATCTGGATTACATGGTAAAGAAAATGAATATGAAAAAAATAAACAGAATCGCTCAGTTGCACAAAAAATGATATTTGAAAAGAATTGTTTCGACATAAAGCATCAGGATCCAAAGTGTTCAAACAAGTGAGCAGCCACTATTACCCCAGCAAAAATATGCATTCTGGTCAGAACTTACCAAACTATATGCCATAGCAATATGCCATCAAAAAGAAGAGATGAGGATAAGGAACAGGAAGGGAAAAATAAAACCAAGTCTACAAATAAAGGGAAATATCACCATAACAACAAAACTACAACCACCAATGTTCGTTCTGATATGGTGGGGATTATCTCCAAAGCTCCAATTCTAGGACAATTAGCACATGCTGAAGATTGGGACGAAAGGAGTATCCTTTTCAAGAATGAAAAATCCATCCACGACATTTCCTTTCTTTAGCCCTGTTCAACTGCAACTTAATTCGGGTTTTAATAAAGAACTCAAACTATTCATTACAAAAAATCCAATCATTCCAGCAAATAGCACAGCATCAGTCAGTCCTACAGATTGACAACTACACCAGCCTCAAAAATCTTGCATGCAAATAATAAAGGAAAACACAACATGTCCTGTAGAAGAATTATAAAGTTGCGCATTAAGTAGCCTTCAGCAGCTTCAAATAGATTCAACCACGAAAGAATTTCTAATTTTGGTCACACCAGAATTCACAACCAAAAACTCAGGAAATATAGTAGGAAAATGGCTAAACAGATATTGTTTCCTTCGCTGGCTAAGTGTGAAAGGCATTGTTAAACCAAACAAAGTATTGATTCTCACAGGTGGTCCTCCATTGCAGAATTCTATGACACCTCTCCCAATTAAGTTGCCCTGCAAAAGCAGAAGAATCTTTCAGAATGACAAACAAAATCTACAAGCTAATTGAGCATCAGTGATAATGAACATCGAGAAACTAATTCACCATTAAAAAAGAATAGACCGGAAGAAATAACATGTGATAAGAATACAAAGTTGGAAAACAATTTCTTTTTCAGATATTTATTGCACACACTTGTAAAGTCAGTCCCATATAAGTCTAGCATATTGAATCAAGATGCATCCAGAGGAATTTCTCAGCAGACAGAACACTCACTCACCCCTCCCCCCCCCAAGAAAAAAAAATCACAGGAGCAAAGGGTACAACAGATTCAGAGACAACTATTCTTTTTTGCAGTAAATAATAGAAAGCAGAAATGATAACATATTGAATGTTCAGACCAACCACATCAGATCAAGCAATTCAAATTCCCAGTGTTCTTCAAACTCACAGACACAAACATACACGGCAAAAAGGATGTTCAAACCAGAATAGGATCACTGTGGTAACTTAAAGAGGAAAATGTTCATGGAGCACAACTATTATGCAATGAGGGGGAATTCATTAACTACATACTATTGCCCCTTCAAAAGGAGCCTATGCAAATCGATACATTTTTCTTCGGGAATTCGGACGGTTGCTCTAAGTCCACAATGGAAGGGGCTTGTATCTTGCTAAGAGTTCATTGGAAGGAAGACTGAATGACAGGCTTATGTATCTCATATGTAGAGGATTTGGCTATTATGACACGAAAGAAGTGAAGACAATTCAAATACCTCCTATGTGGTATATAGGCTCACATGTTCTCCTAACTCTATAATGCCCTTCACTTTCTTTAATTGTGGATTTTTTTATGAAGAATGACGAGACAACATATCACTTTTATATGCATTTCAAGTTGCCTTGCGCTGCAAGTTCGATATTTCAGCACTGTCCTGAAAAAGAAATCAGAGCAAATGTTCAAACCCCTAAGAAACAAGAACTTGATGTAACTTTCGTGACTCATATCAAATGAGATCTCATCTTCAATGTGAATGCAACAAATTTTAGGCTTATGCAAGTATGATAAGTAATGTCCAATTTGTCAGACTCATAACATGATAGGATCCAGATATGTTAACTTTTCATAGTCAATGATGCATATGAAACTTTCTTCAGAAAATTAAAGCATTTAAAGCAAAATTCAATGATCTGCCAGCAAGCAAACACTTCTACGAGTGTCAGTTACAGCCTCTGATCACCATATTCTATTGTTCACATATTCAAGTCAGTTTAACCTCCCCCTCCCCCACCCCCCTCGAAAAAAAAAGATGGAAAAGAGAAAAGTGTCATTCATCAGAAAATGAGGAGCACTGGCTCTCTTGTTCCAAGTGCTTATGTAATGTATCTAGATCATTGATGGAAAAAAAGGTATTGGCATCAGACATGTCGGATAACAAGTATTGGTATTAGACATATCAGAACCAAAACAACTCCTTTAAGTAGTAAATATTAACGTGATTTTTCTGCAGCATTGGAAAATATCGTTAAAGGATGGCCCGATGCATATATTAGATATTGGACAATATATTGGATATCGGCCGATATTTCATTTAATGATCTAGATATAGATTTTTGGGCATCTTCAAATGAAAAAGGTAAATATAAGGTAGTCACCTGGGAGAGACCAACAATGTTATAACCCTGACTGAGCTCTTTCATTTGTTTCACCTGTTTAACAAACTCATAGGAGTAAAAGTTAGAGTCCTAAAGTACAACAAAGAATGAACATTATTGAAGAAGGTTTTACCACCTTGTCACAAACAACTTCAGCCTGCAGGAATATGTGTTATTCAAATTAGAAGAGGCCATATGGAAAGAAATGTCATTCAAGATGACATGTTTAGCATAAGAAAAAAAATGTGAACCTGATCTTGGAGGGGCATAAACCAAGAATCCCAAGCACCATCACCGATTTCTCTGCAGAAGCAGAAGCAGAAGCAGAAGAAGAAGATGTTAAATCTCCAGAAACATAAGCTGACAACAAAAGTGCAAGGATGATTGAACAATAAGTTCGACTCTAACTTTGTGGTGCTATAATGATATCAAATAAAAATAATAACTACGAAAATGAAGATTGGAAATCCAAAATGAAAATGAAGTTCTTTGTAGCTCAAGTTAAATTCTAATATTTTACTCAGTCAACCTAGATGAATTCATGACAAGAGTGTAAGCAGTTGTCTAAAAGCACTGAAATCAAGTAAATACGATGATAACTATCAAATGTTGGCTTCAGGGTTGACCTAATTTTCATAATCTTCATAGTTTGGTCCATTCATTGAAAGTGCTTCATACAAATGACCGAGCGCCAACTATTTGAGACAGGTATTTTAGGCTGAGAACTGAAAACAAAAGTTAAAGTAACTATGCTGGCTTGGTACCAGGTTTACAGTGGGGACAGACAATAGTGCAGTGAACCACAAACCATGTACGTGCCCACATAACAGAGTTTTCTCCAAGCCCTTCAGCTTGTAATTGCTTTAATTTTCATGTTTAGTATCTCATGCAAGTCAAGCTTGTCAATGTCACCGCTTCCTGCAAGTTGCACCGTGGCATGGACCCAAGATAGTAGTAGTTGTTAGTTTCTTCTGGTTAACGTGTTTGGGGTTTATAGGCACATAATTTTTTTACCCAAAACATTGGCGACCCTCTTTATAAGGAAACAAATTGTCGACCAGAATCAGTGCACAGTACACACTTGTAAATCCGTCAAAGCATCCTGTACACTTTATTTTGTTGGTTGCTGACACTCTTTCCTACAGTTCCTTGAAAGGGATCTCAGCTCAGATCAGAAGTTAGATTATACAACTCAAAATCAACTTTCATGAGTATAAAATAAAGTACATTATGTTGCTAAAATAAATCATGGTACTGCTAGAAGATCCCTTCTAAAGGCATGTCAGTAAATTGACACATAAATTGACACGGCCTCAAACCAGTTTAACATACAAACCAGTTTAAAATTTTATGACCAAATTCCTAGTGTCAATACCAAAGCAAGTTTAATCCATCAAACTGGAGAATTTACAAATGGCCAGGGTCATAAGATTGCAGCATTAAGCTGCATAGCAGTTGATAAAATTATTTTCAGTTATAGCTTAGACGAAAGATACAATTTTGCACATTCCTTTGAGGACATCTTATCCTTAATTACAGAACACACACTCATCATGTAATAAGATCTATCTATTACTCCCCAGCTCTATCTTTTCCTCAAACAACAGTAATTTCTCTCTACATACACATACATACTGGAATATCAGCGATAATGCACAATCCATGGAATTGTACAACACATGACCACGTCGATCTCTTTTTGATAAGGGTCCTTTGGATTACAAAATTGAATTGAAAAGTGAATTATAAGTATAATTCCAACTCTGTTGGAATTTGAATTGAAAAAAAATTTAAATTTTATTGTTTAGATTACATAAGGAATTATAATTCTGAGAATAGAAAATCTAAGGCATGATTCAGTTTTTTATTCATATATGAAAATAACTAAAATAATTAGCCTAACACAAGTTCCTAACATTTTAAAGTATAAGACCTTATCCAAGTGTAAGTTTTAAAAAAATGTTGTCATACAAATAATATCTTTAGAATGTTTTTAGGAAATACTTTTAACTCAAATACTTTTTTATCATTAGGTAGTGTTATTCATATATATGAATTTTATTTTATTTTTTTTAAAATGATCATTGGTCAATACGGCCCAACTTGGTTAGATTTGGATGATGGATGGGTACTGATAGGAGTCGTGGCCAGAGTAATGCACCTCTGTGCATTTTAATTTTTTTTGAAATATTAATGTGTAACTTATTACTTTTACATAAATATTACTTCTAAAATATTTTTAAGCAATACTCTTTATTTAAATATTATTTTTTATTCTTCAAATAATATTTTTACGTAATTTTTAAATAAACAAAATAAATTAAATCCATACTTGGCCCAACTCTTCTCGACCAAAACATTCGGGAATATTTTATCAATTTGATTAGACTTGGTCTGATTTTGGTCATATCTAATAGGCTAACAATTCTCAATCTTAAAATTATAAATTTTACTCTCCTGTAAAATATTACAAAGAATTATCCAATATATTATTTTTCAATTCCAAGGAATTGAAACTTGAAATTGAAATTACAATTCAGTAAGTCACCAAACAACAAAATTAGAATTAGGCTTGAAAGTTTAATTTCAATTTCAAATTCAATGGCCTATTTCCATAGTCCATACAGGACCTAATAGAAAATGATAAACATAAGATGCATAATCAATGATAATACTTCATGAATGAAATAAGATGAAATAAAATGGAAAAACAATAATGCATACACTCTTCATATGCACATAGAGAGACATAGAAAGAAAGAAGAAACGAGCATACATGCAATATCCTTCAGCACCAGACCACTCACTCAATTGCTCAGTGAACTGTTTGACTCCATGATTTGAGCACTGATCTCCAATTCCTGCAACAGCATAAATATGCAATGTTTATCAATTAGGAAATTAAGAACGAAGAAAACAAAGACAGAAATGGCATAACTCAAAGAGAAAATGTCTGTCCAATACTCATCAAACTGATGGAAGGATGACCAAAAGCTACAATACAATGGCCAAATTGAGCAGCAAGTAATTTGGCCAACAACTACCGAGGCAATTTTTATGGGGCTGGATTCTGTTGATACCATTGTAGAAGTAAAACCCTACAGGCATGCTCTAAAGCTGAGATTTAATTTCATAGCTCAAACATATTTGAAAAAAAATTAAATCCCTCGATAGTATTAGTATATCAATATCTGGTGCCTCATGTGCTCGAAAGAAAATATGAAGGGTCGTTTGGCACAGAAACTACACTATACAACATATGAAAAGAACAATTGTAGCTATTCAAATACAATAATTCTTGATGTTTAGTCAAATCTATTTACAAACAGCGCAGTAATTGCATATGTTGCAAGCGTCCCATGGTTCCATCTGCAAAAAACATTATTGTCTCGAAGCAACACACTCGGTATTTGTTTTTTTTTTTTTTTAATTTTACTACATTGCTTTTATGCAGCCCTCCTTTTCTTCCACACAGCAATTGTACAGAATCGGAGATAGCAACTACTGAGAAACTTATCCATATCAATTCTCCATCCTAGATTTTCTAAATAATCCTATTATCAGCCGACATGGTAATTAACACAACAGACAATTTTGGAATTCTGTTTTTCTTGGAGGACACGTAAGCAAAAGCTCGCCGCCACTATATTTTATGTCCATGTTTAAGCTCCAAAAGGCGCAGCAACTGGCCAAAAGATGCATCAAATCGAGCCATTCTTTCTCTAATATTCATTATTTGTGGTGAAATTCTTTGCCTTACTTTACTTCATACCAACCCAATCTTGATGAAATGAGAAAAAGAAAATGATAAGCAGCTACATCATTTGAAGAAACAACACTTTCAAAAGCACCCAAATCTGATGAAGGAACTATGAAATCAGTGGTTTCTTCCATTCGTTGAAAAACAACACACCAAAAATAAAATAAAAATAATCCGATGGATCATACATTGCACAAGCATCATCCTAAGAAGCAGAGCCTAAGGCTGCTCTTTCCCTCTCAATCTAAACCGGCTTCAGAGGAATTTATCTGTGAAGTTTAGGCTGAACTAATATATCAAGTTTCTCTCATAACAACGAATTCCTCACCCTCAAGAACCCGAAGTAACACATCCACATCAGCCCCAAGTAACGAATCTGAATGCTTATCTCCAACCGAATTCATTTTATAAGACTTATCGGAAGAAGCAATTGGATAAGAATCACAGGCTAAATGAGCAAACAAATTAACTGAATATATGAGAACAACTTATCTCCCCCACCTCCAAAAAATCAACGAAGAATGGAGTGTCAGTCTTTTGGTCATGCCTTAGGAATTAATGGATTAAGTAAAGATAAATTGACACGCAATTTTCCCCACAATGTGCAGTTTTCTATTCACAGCCATTACCAGTGTCTCAAAGATAGCCCACACACACAAATAGATGCTATTGGAATATTGGAAGATGTTCAGTTATCAGTTGCTCAAGTCACAATATTACTTTGGTCAATAAAACACTCGTAAATTCCATGATTCGAATCCAAACTCCATTCTTTCAAGACAGACAATTGGGGCCTTTCTGAGTTTTTAAGCTTATTTAAACCAGGCACAAAACCAAATAAGGGCAAAACACAGACTTCATTTATTTTCCATTGCTCTCTTAAATCTACTCCTTTTTATGCTAAAATCTCTCCCTCCAATCAGTAGCCGTCAATAACATCGATCAGCCACAAACATTTACCCATGTTGGAGGCTACAAAGGGCATAGCTGATCTGCAATAATCGAATCTCTTTAATGTCCACATACTACTAATCAAATTGCCCGATTCAAACATCGGAAAGACCAATTCATCAGATAAAATAAACGTATCAGTCAAGTTTTAGCACTTGTAAAGACGCAATTGCATAATTATACACGAGAGAGCGTGACTATACCATGGAGCACGATGAAAGGAATGGAGTGTGACGCCGGAATAACGATGAAGGAGATGGCGCAGATGAACAAAATTGTCAGCGGAGATCCCATACGGCTTTAAGAAATTGGTATTGAGAGAGAGTAATTTTCGAAATTTATCTTCCCTCTCTCCAGGAACTTCCGCACGAATTTGGGTCTGCAGAAGGCGAGGTTGAAGACGACACGAACAAGGGCAGCACAGGGTTGCTCCACACACGTTACTTCTTATGCCGGGATGCATCGCCCAAAAGAACATAAATAATTTTGTGTTTTATTTTTTATATATTAAAATATTAAATTGTATATTTAAAAAAAGAATAATTATTGTAAAATTTTTAAAATCTTAATTTTTTTAATTGAGTTGATTTGTTATATGCTTAAAAATTAATATATTTTTATATATTTAAATTTTTAATCAAATACTCCTTTTTATTGATATAACATATTATTCCGAGCTCATTATACCAAATTATTATTTTGAATGCAAATCATATGTATTAATTTGTTTAATGTTATCAACTATTAAAAAATCAATGTCATAATAATAATTAATTCAAATTAAATGTAAAATTAAAAGTAACTCGATTTTTCAAAAAAAAATTAATTTTTGACATAAGAAAAATATTGCTTTCAAGAATGGCCATTGTTGCAAAAAGCCTCGTTGAACATAGCGTGCAAGTCTTGTTGCAATTTACATCTCTAGCCTTCACATTTGATTTTGCTCATCTTTTGCCGCGAAATTTAGATTATCTAAGTAATTGTTTATTTCCAAAAATAATTCCTTACTGCTAGACAATATTTATTTTATCATAATTTCGGATTTGATCTCGTTAATAAAAAACGTAGTCAAATAAAAATTTTATTATATCTTTAAAATAATCTACATGAATAACAGATTTCGCCTTAAGAAAAATGACATTGTAATATCTATTAAAGTCAATCCTTAAGATGTCTTTTCTTTTTCAATTGCCCCTACTTTTCCTACATGGCCTGTTAGAATAAATTACTTGTTTAAATCGTAAAATATTATTAAATAGATGGTAACATGCACACAATAAACAACCATAAACAGTAAATGCATAATTTTTACGTGTAAAACTTCCTATAAAACGAGGGAGAAAAACTACGGGACACGAAATATAAAATTTTTACTAGCAACAATTGATCGGTTACATAAACCCAAAATCATAAGAATCAATATCAACTTGCTTTGTACAGCCCGCATAAGAAATGTAAAGAGCAAGAGTAGAGATAAAACCCGATAGATGTTCTTCTCAGCAACAAGAATTTTATACGTGTGATTACTGAAAACTGGAACTTGATTTAGAACCCAAATGGAGGCTCAAATCTTCCTCTTCTCTTTCTTCTCTCTCTTTTTTCTCTTTTTCTTCGCTGAAACGGCGCTCAAAATTAACTGGAATAACCTAAAAATGCAAAGTGCATGTTTTATATAATAGGCGCGCGCTCGAGCGCCCGTTGAGCGCGTAGTGGTCGCGGGCCCGCGCTTGAGCGCCATTTGAGCACACAGCGAGCGACATGCTACTGGAATTTGGGTTCGAGCGACAATCAGGCGAACAGCGAGCGGGGGCTTACTAAAAATGAGACTCGAGCACCCAACAGGTGTAACTCGAGCTATCCTCATGCGGTGAGGATATTTACCTTCATCTGACACATCAAGTGGGTATGGGCCCACACAGAAGTGACCCATACCCAATAAACTTTTTCTCACGACCATGTGGGGCCATTCATCGTCATCCCGACAATTGAACAGTAAGTTTCAAGCTTCCCCTTTTGTAATGCCTTGGTCATCATATCCGATCCATTCTCCTTGGTCCCAATCTTTTTCAGCACCAATAAACCCGTGTCAATAACATTCCGCACCCATTGATACCTCATATTGATATGATTTGATTTGGTGTGAAAAAATGAGTTCTTACTAAGACGAATCGCACTTTGATTATCACAAAACAACACATATCGTTTCTGCTTGAGACCAAGTTACCGAATGAATTTCTTCATCCAAAGCATCTATTTGCTTGCCTCCGTAATAGCAATGAATTCCGCTTCAGTTGTGGAGAGAGCAACACACCTCTGTAATCTCGATTGATAGAAAATGGCTCCTCCTGCAAATATGACTAAATATCCCGAAGTAGACTTCCGTGAGTCGACATCACCCGTTATATCTGCATTAGTATATCCAACCAGAATGGGCACGTTTCTTCCAAAGCACAAACACAGTTTAGAAGTTCCTCGGAGATACTTCAGAATCCATTTTACCGCGGACCAATACTCCTTACCGAAATTTTACAAGAATCGACTGTCAACTCTAACAGCATAAGCTATATCTGGCCTCGTACACACCGTTGCATACATTAGGCTACCCACGGCTGAGGAATAGGGTATGCCTTTCATGTATGCCTTTTCATCTTCGGTAGGACATTGACAATTGCTCAACTTGGAGTGATTGGCCAACGGTGTGCTCACTGATTTTTACTTTTTCATGTTGAAACGTTGAAGCACTTTCTCCACATAACTCTATTGTGACATCTATAGCTTCCTTGATTTGCGGTCGTAAAAAATTCTAATTCCCAGAATTTGCTTCGCCGGTCCCAAATCTTTCATAGCAAAGGACTTCCCAATCTGTCGCTTTAACTCCGTGATCCGAGAAGCATTACGCCCAACAATCAGCATATCATCCACATAGAGTAAAAGAACAATAAAATCATCCTCTCAAAAAGTCTGAACAAAAACACAATGATCCGAGGTCTTCTTCTGATAGCCCTGATCCACCATGACAGACTCAAACATCTTATACTATTGCCTTGGTACTTGTTTCAATCCATATAGACTTTTCTTGAGATGACACACTAAGTTTTCCTTCCCCTTGACTAGGAATCCCTCCAGTTACTCTATGTAGATTTCTTCTTCAAGATCACTGTGAAGAAACACTATCCGCACATCCATCTGTTCTACCTCCAGGTCAAGAACAACAGCCAACCCGAGCATCACTCGAATAGAAGACATCTTTACCACAGTTGCAAAGATCTCGTCAAAGTCAATACCATTCCGTTGATTGAAGCCCTTCACAACCAGTCTCGCTTTGTACCTCAGTTGTGAGCTGTTTTCATCTGTCTTCAACTTGAAGACCCACTTATTTTTCAATGCTCGTCTTCCCTTTGGCAACCTCGTCAACTCAAACGTGTGATTTTTATGCAGTGATGTCATCTCTTATTGCATAGCTTCCATCTACTCCGCCTTGTGTTTGTCCGCCATTGCTTCCTCACAGCATTTGGGCTCTCCTCCGTCTGTGAGTAACACATACTCCTCGGCCGATAGACGAGTAGAGGATCTTCGTTTTCTCGTTGGAGTGGAGCATTCTCGATAGACTCGGCAGTATCAGGAGGAATAGCCTCATCCTCATCTCTATCGGACACTGCTGTCTCGTGATCTTCTTCATCATCAGCATTGCCTTGACTTTCACTCTGATGACGAACAGGTGCCGATGTAAGATCTGAATTACATGCCCGACTGTCATTATTTTTGGAGATATACTCTAAATATTTGCCGATAACCTCTATAGTCTCATTCTCGACAAACACAACATCCCTAAATCGAACCAGCTTCCTCTCAATTGGATCATACAGTCGATATCCAAACTCATCTTCCCCGTAACCGATAAATATACACTATCTGGTCTTTGATTCCAGCTTGGTCCTTTCATCTTTGAGAACGTGAACAAAAATCTTACATCCAAATACCCGCAAGTGATTGTAGGATAAACCTTTTTCGGTCCATATCTTTTCGAGAACTTCTCCATTCAAGGTACCGTGCGGTGACAAATTGACGACATGAGCCACGACCCTCAAGGCTTCCCCCCAAAACGAGCCAGGGAGCTTCGCCTCCGAAAGCACACATCGGACCCTCTCCATCAAAATATCCGTTCGGCTACCCCATTCAGTTGCGGTGTCTTCGGTGAAGTCTTCCGATGACGAATTCCATGAGATCGGCAATGCTCATCAAAAGCTTCGATGTACTCCCCACCATTATCACTTCGGATGCATTTTAGTATCTTTCCCGTTTGCCTCTCAATCAAGGCGTGAAAATACTTGAAGACAATAAAGGCTTGATCCTTCGATTTCAGCGGATACACCCACAATTTTCGAGAACAATCATCAATGAATGTGATGAAGTAAAGTGCTCCTCCAAGGGTCTTCACCTTGAATGGGCCACATAAGTCGGTGTGGATCAATTCAAGAAAATTAGTATTTCTTGTAGATGAACTTCCTTTGAATGAGATCTGTCGTTGCTTTCTAGCAATGCAATGAGAACAAGTCTTCAGTTGAGCTGTTTTTACACCCCGAAGATAATTTTTTTTGCTAAACAGTTCAGGCCCTTCTCACCCATGTGACTCAACCGACGGTGCCATAAATCTGAAAACTCCTCATCTCTAGAAATATGCACATCTCCCGCTGTAATCGACGCTTGCATCACATACAAGTTAGAAACTTTTCTACCCCGAGCCACAACTAGAGACCTTCTAGTCAGCTTCCATGCTTCTGTGCAGAACGTGCTACAAAAGCTCTCATCATCAAGCTTGCCAGCCAAAATCAGATTCAATCAAATATCTGGGACATGTCTAACATCCCTCAACAGCAACTTCGTTCCATTATTTATGGTAAGACACACATCACCATAGCCAGCAATAGGGGACATACCTTCATTGCCCATTTTCAACACTCCAAAATCGCCAGGAGTGTATGATGTGAAGAACTCTTTACGTGACATGACATGAAGTGAAGCACCACTATCCACCACCCAGCTTGTCTCAAGATCAGCCAGATTTATCACCTCATCCTTCTGGCACACCTGCCAAAGATCACCCCCAGTAGCAACAGTAACTCTTTCTTCATCTTCACTCTTGTCAGCCTTTTTCTCATTACTCTCAGCATTCTCACGCTTCCACTTATACTAGTGTTTCTTGATGTGTCTCTTCTTTCCACAATGATGGCACTCGAGGTTCTGATACCTCGATTTGGATTTAATTTTGCTCTTCTCCACAGGCTTAGGACCATGCCCTTTATTTCTTCCCCGTGACTCAGAGACTAACACTGTGGATTGTGTAGAGGACGTATCTTGTGATTGACGTCTCATCTCTTCATTCAACACCGCTCCCTTTGCTATCTCAAGGGTTACCACGCCGCTTGGAGCTGCATTGGCG
>JAOVVI020002458.1:3391-21065 GCA_028571085.2 Nepenthes alata | reverse complement strand
ACATCTTCCCCCGTCCCCCCCCCCCCTCCCCAAACAAAAAAACAAAAAGAAGTTTCATATTACATCCATGAGCTATTGTAAGATTTCATCTTAGGATCAAATATTGTGCCATTCCAAATCCATTCAAATGTCCAATCCAACAAATACAGAACCACACCTGTTTTTGATCCCTCTCCATCGCAGTCATCAGAAGTAGCAGCAACAAAATCACCAGTTTTGGTTCCGTTTCTTATGATTTGACAATATATCACGTGTTCTATCATATTCAAAACATTGTTACATGGCTTGACAACTTTTCATAAACTCTCAAATGGTAAATAAAGTTGAAGTTTTCACTGCACCTTCAGTTTGTTTTTTCCTCAATTTCTTTCATGGACAATGATTACACATGGTTGAAAAAGCTTGCATTTTAGAATTTGTCAAAAGTCAGTAATTTGCAAGTATGTTAACTTGATGTGTGCAGTGCACCACAAACCCACTCAATGTTTGAAGAACGACACAGAAAAATCTAACCAATTAAATAGAATATACTCACAATTTGAGTATTTGATGACAGCAAAGTAGAATTCATGTCTGGAACTTCATACTCCCAACTAGGAACATAAAGCCCATACAGCAAGCACATGTAAATTGTGCACAGAAGAACAGCAGCCATCCTATAATCAGAGGATCATGGAGTGCTTGAAATTACAATAACATTTGCAGACCAATGTAAGAGAATTTTCAACAAACAAGTACGGAAGACAATTAGGCAGAATAATGTAAGCATATTTGAATATATAAAGTAATGTATAAGAAACCAATCATTTTGGTTTTATTTAGGAGGTAGACTTTGTCCACCACAGAATTTTTCCAATATTATTGAATGTCTACAAATGGACATCTATCCCTATAAAATTTGAGGGGAAATTATGAGACCATAACAGGGTAAAGCTTAGCGCAATGATAAGGGTAGTTCATTATGACCTAGACGCCATAAGTTGAACTCACAAAAAACACCTGAGGTATAGTTGTAAGGCTGTACAGTTGTGCATCTAGAATTTTATTCCGATAGGGTCCCCGTAGGAAAACTACATCATCATAAAAGAAGAAAACAAACTGTGAAAAATAGAGCACATAAATAAAAAACAAAGCAAGATTTATTTGTTTGAACAATTTTCCTCAACAAGTTATGAAACTTAAATTTTGAAAGCAATCTATGAGAGATTCATCACTTATACACTATAAGATTGCATTAGACAATCATTCATCCACTAATCAAATGTTCGATTTTGTTGCTAGGATGGAAATCTGAACAATAACAGGTTATATTGAAGTTAGGGTTTGCAGTAGGGTTAAATGGACAAACACGGCATTTGGAGGACTTGCAAGGTTGCAGTGCTTAAAGTTGAGCTTTGTCCTTCAGTACATACCAGAAATCTGTATACATTTAACAGATATTTGTCATAAGAGATAGTAATTGGATGGAGTTTGTCAACCTGTTCCATTGTTTAGGGAATTGACTCCCCATCCCCAATATAAGGATTTTGATATCTTATTGGAGTCTCAGAACTAGATTGAGATGGCTCAAAAACCGCCAATAGGGCTGCATATATCTAAATCTGTCCAAAACCCACAAAGTGCAAACTTCGCACAATACACCATCATGTGAAAACAGACTCTGCTTATCCTTCTCAAACCAAAAGAGAAGGTTATGTTTAATTAGATTCTGCCCAATTCTGTGAAGAAAGCAACTGAACTCCTTTCATACATATGCCTATGTCCCCTCCATCTTGAGAATCTAAAAAGCAATTATTAATATAAATCGTACATAAAATTATATTGCAAAATGATAGGAATACTGTGAATGAATCACTAGTTGTAAAAGCAAGAGACCACCACTACAATGAAGCAACCAATTTCATCCTTGGAAGCTCTCCCAAAGTCAGTAAGGGACAAAGTGTAAGAAAATTACTGAGGCATATGAATGTTGAAGGCTTTACTCTCAGAAAGTTCCATAACTTTCCTGTCACCCTTTTAGCCAAATAACTTTAATCTAAAAGTTATGGCAGCAACAGCCAATGGTAGCTGAGCCTCGTTTACCATTGCTAAGTTCTTTTAGCAAAGCAAGACAAAGACATGCCAGATACCTAACAGAAGTCAATTCAAAATTAGGCAATAAATAAGATCCTAAAGCATAACAAAATCATCATATATTCGTACGCAAAAGACACATTTAAAGTCCATGCTGGAAAACTTCAAATGTGCAGGAGCAGTGAAGTTTTTTAAGAGAAGCCAGCGAGAACTTATATCATGTCGACATACTTTCCAAGTGACAGATAAATCTTGAAAGAACTTCTAGGGAAATTGTTTTCATAGCATAAACTTCCAGGGGAATTTGCATCATGTGGGTAACAGAAACTGAAATCATAGCTTGTCACCAAAAACAAGTTTCCCAGCTAGAATATCCAAGGAAAGAATTTCCAGAGAGAATTTTCACCTCCAGGTTCCTCATAGCTGAATACTTTTTATACACTTTTGCCAGGCATTTCCTTTTGTTTCAATTGAAGGGTTAATTATTTGGGTGCTATCCAGACACAGAGTATTTTTTATAAAAAAAAGTTAATATTCCTAATAGCACCAACAGCTAAATCAATGAATACATAACAGTATTCTTCAAACTTCAAGAAACAGATTTCATTAGGTAAAACATAACGGAATATAAATTACAGGATATACATAACACTAGGTGAACAAATCTAACCATTGGATATAGTATTTTCTAGCAAATGACACTGTTGAATCCACCACAACCTTGTTGACAAGCCAGATTTCTGCAATCGAAGCCAGCAGATATCCAATAGATATCCTCTGTAAATTGGAAAAAGGAGTGAAATTTCATCATTCACAAATCTGCAAACTTGCAAGAAATCATGAAATTATGAAAGAATCTTAACAGGCAAACTACCATAAAATTTTTCGATCCCCAAAATAAACAGTCAAAAGTGTCAGAATATTTTGAGGGGAACTCTATCTTGAAAGAATCAACTTACAAGGTTGAGGCCTAAGGTCTCTCCCTCCCCCTCCCCTTATTTCTCTATCTCACTCACTCACTCAGCAATTGAACATGTCAAACTTAGAATTCCCAAAGGGAGGGGGATATTTTTGGTTAATATGTTTTAAAGTTCTTACCAGTATTCTATTGCAACAGATCTTTCTAAAATTCAACCCCTCAATTTTTTCATTCAAGACCCCCAATTAAGAATCATTTTCAAAACGCTTATGGTCTCTTAATGCAATAAGACTTCAGCATTTGATCAAAATGGGGATTTCACAGTAAAGGATGCAACAAGGAATTAAGATTCTCTGAAGTAGACAATCTAAAAAAAAGCTTAAGTTTGGGTCTAGGATCCTTCACCCATGTTCAACATTGTAGTACTTGGGCAAAATGCATACCAGCAGATCAAGATGCAATGCTAGGCATGTAGAAATAATGGTCATGCTTCTCTTACTCCGAACATCTTCTCTATGCATGCTGGATCATATGCCACGTTTATTTGAAAGATTGCTAATTGCTTTCATGCTTCCCTATGAAGCACAATGTAATGCCCAACACCTGTGTTGGACACCACACTTGCTCAACACACTTCTAACATATGTTTGACAATCCAAAATATGCCCAAAATTAAAGTTTTTTATTTTTAAAATGCAAGCACAAGTGTTAATCACCTTCCAATCACGTGTTCAAAACTCACTAGTTATTACCAACACATAAAGATATCAGATGAACTTCATAAAGTTGAATAAAGATTTTAATCCAATATCCCACATTTTTATTTTAGTTTTTTTTATGAACTATTCATTGGTTTTAATCCATGAAGGTGGTCTTCAAAATAACAAGGTTGCAGTTGCACCCTTGCAACTTATATGCTATATAGATTGGGATGATAATTACAATTTTACAATACACTTTATGATATCAAATAACAAATTTTTTTCAAAGTTGAATGACACTTTTGGAATGATATGGTGTTTTGTATTTGATCAAATGTAAAAAAATGATTTCAATTTTTTTATTTGGAGGAAGTAATGAGGATTTTTTTCTCAAAATGCATTCACAATACTCTTTAGTTCTACTTTAAATAACTAAACACATGTTCCATATATTTTTGTTGCCATGTTGTCACCTATTTTCCAAGATTTATTGTATGTTGTGTCCGTGCCTATTTCATGTCTGTGTCCATGCATAAAGATCCTTACTAAACACATGGACATTGCTTCTTTAAAATGGATTTTATCGTGTCAAAGCAATAACAGTATGAACATGTTCACCATTTATCTAAAAGGTTGTACAATTAAGAAGGCATTGCTTCCCATGGTTTCTCAATTTTCATTCCGTCTGATCCATATATATTGGGAAGACAGATGCATCATCCCAAACGTCAGCATTCTTAGACAATAGACTCCTATTTGACTGGTAAAATGGAAAAAGCAACCAACTTATATCTAACATAACAATTTAGCACAACAAAAGCCTAAAGCATGTTTTTTCCACTCTTATGTGCAATGATGATGGAAGCATCGGTGCCACATACAAGACAAGAATGATCTATACAAATGAAAGGAAAACCAGAGTAACAATGATGTGAAAGAAAGATGAATACACAAGAAAAGCACCTGCAGTACACCTAGCCAGCGAATCTTTTCCACATCAACTCCATAAGTTAAATTTTTACGCCCATGAAAATAGCCACCTAAAGTAAACTCCAAGAAAAAGATGAGTCAATAAAAAAAACCATAGTTTCTATGTCAATGTGGACACCACTTTTTGATAGGGTTTGTCTTTTCACATGGTCATAGGCCCAGATAAATAAAGAAGGTAGTAATGGATAGTTAACATCTAGAATAAACCTTTTTTGTCAAATCATTGATGACAGGAATCCGAATCAAGATATTGAAGATGTGATGCATAAGGTTTGAAATAGATTGGATACAATGGAAGATTCAGGAGATTATAAAGCTATAATTACCTCTAAAACTAAGCAGAAATTTCATATAACCACCATAAAAATAACTACACTATAGCTCAGAATGTTGAAAAATTGAGAACATCACATACATGATAGAAATATGAGTGCAACGGATTGACCAAGCTCTAGCACATGAAATAAGACCCAAAGCAAGCTCAATACTATTCCAAAATTGAATAATAACCAGAGTACGATGAGAATTTATAGACAGATATGAAATTTGTTCCAAAAGAAATTTCCCTACTCTAACAAAACTCCCTAGTAATAAAAGATGCATCTCAATACAACGCTTCCAATTTTTCCTTCAACTACAAATAAAAATAATTACCCAGCCTGCACTGAACTGTGGGCTTGGAACTCTAGCGCTTGGGCTTCAACAATGCCTATGAGGAGGCACATAACACTTATGACATCCCGCAACATCCTCCTCCAACCTTCTAAAAGTTCAACTTCAAACTTAAACAGTATAAATCAGAAGCTCAAAATAAATAGTAGAATAAATCACCTTTGCATTTTTCTTTCCCTCCTTTCCATCACCTAAGTACAACTAGGCATTTATAGTTTGATTGTTCACTCTATCACAAGAAAGTGGTCCCCATATTAAGTTGCTCTTTTCACATTTAATCACTATCACACAAGTACACGACCCTTTGGGCAATTTCTGTGAATGTGTCCCTTTTGGCCACAATCGTAACACTTCATCATATCCTTGAGTTGCTTGTCAATTGCTTAGGTGCATAAGTATAACAAAATGTGAGCTATCTGTCTGAAAAGACTTTGGCCAAAAGTTAGCTTTCTTTTCAGCACTTGACTGAAGGCTAAAGCATGGTCGCTTTGAGTTCTAGTTGAATGTCCCCTTGTAATCCACCTATATTTTTCATGATGCTACGAGCATTGTCCTCTTGAAAAAGAAGCCAATACTTTTTTAAACTCTCTAGTATAAAGTTCCATCGCACAGCTGATGATAAGCAAATTACACATTACAGAGTATAACTTGTGTTCAAAATTAACTAGAGTGAACTTCTCAATAATTAGCTCCCATTAATTGCCCGCTCTCTTACTAGATCTAGAGGTGGCAATCAGGTGGATTGGATTGGTTTTGGGTCGAGTGACTCGTGTTCAGGCCATTCAAGTGAGTTCTGGTTTGGGACAACAATGGTTCAGGCTATTTGGATTTGGGTCATCTTCAGTTTAGATCATTTGAGGTTTTGGTTTGCCTGGAACTGGGTTATTTTTCAATTTGAGCCATTCCAGATCTCAGTTCTTCTTGGGCTAGGTCATTTCAGGTCTCAGTTCACCTCAGGTCAATTAGTTTCAGGCCTCATTTAATAGATTGGAGCATTTCAAATTTGGGATGTCTCAATATGTCAATTTTACCTTTAGGTTTTGAGTTTGATTTTTTTTTCTTATCAAGTCATTTTAGGTCGAGTCATTTGGGTAATAGTTGCCTAGGTTTTAGTCCATTTCAAATTTTGGTTGCTTTGTGCTTGGTCCATTTCGGGTTTTAGTTGTTAATGTTCGGGTTGTTTTGTATTAAGTCCACCATGAATTGGGTTATCTTGGGTTTCAAATCACTTTGGATTGGGGCTGTTTATCGATTTTGTATTCATGTCAATCAGCTTCAGGCCAAATTCTTTTTGTTAGTTTATCAGATTAGGTCAGTTTGATTATTAAGTAGATCAATCTTACTGTAACTAAAACTGTTACTGTTACTCCAACTATTAAAGTTTTTTTCTTTATATTTTAGACTCATATCTTCATTTCTATTGGTATTTTCACTAGGATCAAGACTGCCCATGGATTTACTTAGTCTACACTTGTACAAGTATCGTGAGGGAAATGAGAAAAGAACCTTATTCAAAAAGTGTAATAGAAAACCTGTGATCCAATGCAAGCAATTAGTCGAAAAAGAAGAGCTTAGAGCCTTGACTTTTTATCTATTAGTCAGGTTCACTCACATTTAATAGCGTAAAGTATTCAATTATTAGGAAAAAATCAATATACCTTTAATGTCAAATCAGGATTAAGCCCAAGAATCTCTAAAAGTAAGCTCAAGTTGGAAACATAATGGAAACTCTAACACTTACTTGGGAGAGGAGACTATTTTGCGGTCAAAAGATTGTGTGGCAATGTGAGCCAACGTCAGCAAAAAGGAGGAGGATCGGCAAGTACAAGCTATTGAGTGGGAACAGAACTGGCTACTAATGATAAGTATGTAATCGAAAAATCTGGATTTGTGAGATATGGATAAGAAAGATACTATATTTTTGCCACCTCTAAATGGATCAAACCTGCAAACTCTATGTTGGCAATTCAAATTGACACAAGCAATGCCCTTGAAACATGTGGCCGTCATGTTATCTAACTGATTAAATCAATCCAATGATACTCTATTAATATCAAGAAGTGGTCTTAATTCCATAATTCAGCTTGCAAATAGGCTCAACAATAGGAGGCAAGAGGTGCATTTTGAATGAACATAAATAGCAGTTGGAGTTAGGAATTGGCTTCCAAAACTGCCATAATCACGTTAAACTTCAAGAAAACTGAAACATGTCAAATTTTGAACTTCTGTTGGCTCGCAACTGTTTGACTTTTTTCTGGCTGCATTGACCAACTTCTTGTTCAATAAATCAATTTTCTCGGACTTCAATTTCTATGGCGTCGCAACTCTAAACAAGTGTATTCAAAGGGTCATTATCCAGTTCTGACGTCTGACATACCTTTGCTCTATATGCCCTTGTTTTGGGCAGCATGTTATGTGATGTGTTTTCTGCTGAGCTTACCAGTGAAAGGGGAGGCTGGAAGATTTTTCCCAGAAAGTAACTGATGACAAAAACATCAAAGGACATTCACTAAGGAACTTTGGAACACCTCAGCTGGCCAAAGTAACGCTCAATGGTCAAACTACTTTGACCAAGGCACACAAAAACTGCATTCACTTTATCACTTCCTAAATAGAGAGAAAACTAACAGCAGAAAGAACTGAGGACAAAGACCCAAAACAAAGTTTTGTTTCAAAAGTGAATAACAGTGAGTATAAGAAATTTTAGAAAATATCTAACTTGTTCCAAAGAAACTTTCCAACTTGACAAAAAATCTCCACAATTACTATATGTGTGTGTGTGTGGCATGTTTCCTACTTTCCTTAGAACTACCAAAATTAGACCTAGTAAATGAGTGTAAATGTAAACAGTTCCTGCATGCTGCAACTGGAAAATATCAAATTAATTTCCCCAGCAGGTGATATCTGGTAAAGAAGCCTTTTCATACACACATAGCTGTGGGAAAGTGTGTGCACATATCGATCATTCAACTAACATGACCATAGACATCACAGCATAAAGAAACCATGCATCTAAGTAAGTTCTACCATAGCATGCTGATCCCCCACAGGAAACATACCTTGCAACAACAGCCCCAAGATGAACAGCCTAATTGTCCTCAGGATTACTTTCTTTGTTGCAGTTGAATTGCTTGGAACTTTCTGCATGTGAAACAAATCAAACTTGAAGCTAATTGAAGTTATCTTCTGAACAATAAGAAAGGAAGCCTTTCTTCTGAAAAATAAGAAAGAAAAAAAGTGCAACATTTCTGCATGCATTCACAAGGTTCACCCACTCATTAAGAAATCCAACTCTTTTGGGAGAAAACCACGCAGATTATTCAATTCACGCGAAACAAGTGTAATTTTATACAATTAAGCCTCAATTAATTAGACATTCACATCATGTCTGTTCACAGTACCTTCAACATCAAAATACTGAACATAGTGAACTTTCTTTTCAAGTTTTCCAAAGAGACTGTTATGTGAGGATCAGGAACATTCCAAGTGAAACATAGATTGAGAGAGATACATTACCCATTACTTGCATAAAATGAGAACTGAGTTTTACTGTCAATTTTTCCATTCAATGACATTGTGACTTGGATACTTCAAAATATGACAAAAGACTAACCACGAAAGCATGGAAAGGGAAAAGGGAGGTGGATCACTGGAAAGGAAAGAGAAAAAGAATAGGATAACTTTATGTGAAAAGGTGAAGACAAAGTAGGTTGAATTACAAAGTGGCTAATATATCCAGACATATCGAACACAACAAACTAATTACCTGAGTAAATTAAGAGTATTAAACGATACTAAAATAGGAACTCTGAAAATAAAAAGAAATAGAAACAGGTCTTACAATTTTAACTTTTTATGAGTCAAACAAAGAATTCCAGACATATATTTGAGAAATTACATCTGTGTATTGTGCAGCTCAAATAGTTGCCATAAATAGATAGAGGAAGCACAAAAGTTTATAACGTGGAGCACAGCAATAGCTTATTCACAAATATGAGCCTGTAGCAAAATAATCATACCTTGAACACCAGACTGATGGAAACACCAACAATAAAGAGGAAAAATGGCATAACTAAATCTGCTATTGTCACCCCAAACCATGGAGAATGGTTGATAGATGCAAAAGCTCCTCCAGCATCATCAACTAAAATCATGAGCTGAAATGAGGAAGATGTCAATAATGAATAAGACACATACATATAAAGGAGTGAACCAGGGCATGCTAAAAGGGAAAAAGGGACCATTCTTACTGATGAAGGGCAGAAGCAACACGGCTCCCAGAAGGAATAGATTGATTTTCATGCTGAGGTGGTTGCAGAAAGCAGCTCAAACCACAATACAGCGCCCAAATTTTCTACATATTTTATGTGGGTGCCAAAGCACTCTAATACAAGCTCAAACCACACTTTACTATGGTATCTAATAAGTTTTTATACCTATTTTATCCCTTTCATTTAATTTTAAGTTGAATTTGATGAGAGAACAGATATAATGCTTGTTGATATTCATATAGTAACCCACTATATAGGTATAATAAATTACAGTATAGTAGTTAAAGTTGATCTATTATTCACTAAATGACATGTAATTGTCTTGTCTGAGGCTATCATTTATAGCTACACAGTAATCAATGGGATATATTAACCTGAATCTCCTTTTATTCATTTCTTTTCCATGTCAAAAAAAAAGGCTATAGTTTGGTCCAACTAGGTTCTAAGACTATTCATTCTTATCATCTTTGCTGGCTAACACTAAACATAGTCAAGGCAAAAATGAGCCCACTTGGTAAGAAAACTAAGATACTAGCTCCTCATTAGCCAATCTTCAAGAGTGCACGTTAACCTGCCTAGGTGTTCCTTTAAAGGGAAATTCTTGTTCGTTTTTTGTCACCTGGTAGTTGAGAGCATAGCTAAGAGGTTAGATGGCTTGAAACATGCTTTTGATATACTTCTCAATTCTTTAAGGGATTCATTCAGTCTTGTCAATTTAACATTCTTTTGTACTTCCATATCCTTTTGTAATCTGGCCAGATGGCCACAGAATTCTGATGACTATGGATTTTTTCAACGGAGAAAGCAATCAGCATACCTCATTAATAGACAGATTGATCAAAAGCCTAAAGTTGTTATGATTGGTTTTGGTTTTCTGGTGTATAATAACATCTCTTTTGCGGAGAAGGGAGGAATTTATATTTGGAGCCTAACTACCCGTCTTGTCACATTCAAGGTCAATAAAGGATCTTCTATGCAATTCTGGAAAGGGAATGTTGCTCCTGTCTGTTGCTTTTCCTTGGCTTTATAGTCTATGAATAGTTCATGGAATCATGGTGCTTCTATATCCTCTTCTTATCATATAGTGGAGATTCAATTTCTAAGCACTGCACTTTCCAAGAATTCAATCGGCAGGAGAAGCTCCAAGCTATTTCACTTCTTAACTTACTCACATTGCATCACTTCAATACTTCAACAGGTAAAAAAAACTTGGACCATTGCCCTCCTGATGTCCTCAAGAACAAATCTTTCTACGATTATCTATTAAAACAAACAATTATCAGTTGCCTCCTTTAGCTAAGCTTGTTTGGAATACAAAGGCATTCTCACAAGTCAAAGCTCCATTGAGTTGTAGAAAGTAATTTTATGCATTTCCCCTTCAGTTTTTTTTTTTTTTTTCCATGCAGGAAACTGGAGAACATGTTCTTTTCCTGTGGAATGATGATTGAAACTACTTCAAAATGAGTTCAAATAATAAATACCTCCTACATTCAAACCATTAAAATTCTGAAAAACATTCTAAAGAGATTATTCATATTGTCTACCTTGTTCTTTTCTCTTATTTTAGAATAGATTCTATTTGATTCATTAAATGATTGGTACTATATGAACTGATGCCCATTAATAGCCTATAATCAAGTGTTGATCAGCAGCCTAAGAGAATGAACAAAGCTAATTATTAGTATATCAAGTTATCCTTCACTGACAAGCTAATATCGAGCAATTATGTTGATTGGTATATTAATGACATCTGGCAAATGCAATTAAATCATCAAATAATAACACCTTAGTCTTCCCATATCATGCAAAACCATCTCAACAGCCAATATGAACAGAAGCATAATCTATGACCTATTTTTCATAAGATTAAGCATATTAAATTGTACTACAGTTATCTAATGACAACAAGAATAAGCTGAAAGTACTTGAAACTTTCAAGCTTTATACACAAACTTAACTAAGATTTAAGACATTCCAGTTTTACGAATATCACAAAATTCGTTCAGATTTAAACTTAAATTTATTAGCTTGTGAATCATGTCAATATCTCCGTAACTTCTCAACAACATGGTGTATGCTTAAGGAATAGAGAACTGCGAAAAACGCAGAGTCACCTAGTGTAAAGGAATGTTTAGCAAAACAGCTAAAGCATGTTTTTAAGCTGATATAATGTTGCATGAGTTGACAGTATGGAACTGATGCTGTTAAATAAAATGCTGCCCGAAATTCTGCCCAGATGCACAGTGAATCAACCAAAACAACTCATTCTAGTTGGAAAACTATGTTTGATCTGAAAACCCCAACTTTCTTTGTTTTCTGCAAAGTTCTTCAGAAAACACATCTTTCAGAACCAAATGGGCCCTAAAGCTTTTGCTTAGTTCACACAACTCTGACACAATAACAACTGCTTTCAAGGTTGAGGACATACCATTCTCGAGTGACCATACTAGCAAGCTCGACGGCTTACCACATTTCGAGGACCATAGAGAATTGCAGAATTGATTCCAATTGGAAAAACAATGCACTTGACCAGAAACATGTGTTTTCCTAGAGAAGTCTTTGGAAAACAATCCTCGTTTATCATGGCCAAAGAGGCACCAACTTCAGGACTTATCTTATGGAAGTTCCAAACAAGTCTATGCCCTGCTTTTAGCATTATGTATAAGCTAGAGAATGAGAATCACAACTAGCAATTATCACATCACACTCTTGATAGGAGTATTTGACCTGCTTATTTCCCGTGTCTTGTTTATCGTGTTAGCACTATGATACGCACAGCTTCCTTCAGCTAATATTTTGGGAATCAAGATGTGTAAGATCGAGAGTTTTTGGATGAATGCTTGTCATTCCATTATTTGGCAACTGTGAATACAGACGAATTCTGAAGTTTTACAGCATAGTTTCTTCTTGTGCATCAAGTATGACATCACTTTTTCCTTTTAATGTTTTTCTTTAAGGTAATCATAGGTGAGAACCCGTGCTTTCATTCCTTTCTTGGTCCATTGGGAGGCTCATTGGACCTTGGACTGCACGAGGGTAGCCCACCGCAACCAAACCCTTTTTACCCCCAACCCAGATGCAAGCCAGATTTTAACCCGTCTGTGGCAAGATAGCAAGAGGCTCAACCACATTACTAGCTGACCCTTACTTTCCATCCTTTATCCGATTTTCAGCTAAAATAGATAGATTTGCTTCATTGGTTCCCTTATATGTTAACTTCTTCCCTTCTTATGCCTTAGGACCTCATTTTCCAATAGTCTAGTTTATCTCCCTTTTATCTATAAAACTACCCCTCTAATCTTAAAATATGAATAAGCCAATCTAAGTTAATGTAAATTTTTAAATTAAGACAACAAATGAGCAATTGATCACTATCAGCAAGTTCTATATTGATGTGTGTGTTAATATTCTTTCAAAATTATGCATAACATCACAAGCTACCTATTCCATTTGGAAGGATGGAACATAGTCACAGTTCTGATATCTAGGACCGTATACGTAAGTCTGGATCTGCAAAAGCGGGGGCTACATACTGATATTAACAATTGTCACATAACCTGCCTCCAAAACTTCACATCATAATTTGATAAAAGCATGACATAACCTTTGGCTACAATTTGAATTAGCCTCTTGAGTCGACTATAAGCAAGCAGCTGTGCAAATTCCTAAGACAGTTATGGCTAAGCTATTAAACATGAAATCACAAAAAGATCAGCAATTGCGGAGGCATTTGATCATCAACCTTGAGTAGTTATCAAGCTGAAGCCTCAATGAGTCAATTCAAATTAATTAAATAATTCTGATTTTTGTTTCCTGTTTTGTAAGCTGAAGTGAGTTTTTAGCTAAAGATCTCATATTTGAAGCTTCTTTGAACAACTTATTAAAGAAGCTGAAATTGGAAAATAGACAAACCCCACGTTTGGTTGGAGGAAATAAGGTAAGAATATAATTTTTATTCCCTGGAAATAGATATTCCTCCGTTTGGTTACAAATTTAACCGGAAATAAATATTCCCTGAAAATTATTATTCCCACATTTTATTATTATTATTATTATTATTATTATTATTATTATTAATCATTAGGTATTATTATTATTAGGTATTATAATTACATTTTATTTTTATTATTATTAGGTATTATTATTACATTTTATTATTATTATTATTATTATTATTATCACTATTCCCACATTATTCCTCATACTATTCTACAAACCAAACAATAACATACTAATTTTCACCTTATTCTATTCCAATAACCAAATATGAGAATAAAAATTCCAACTATATTTCCATCTTATTCTATTCTCTGGAATAACTATTCTATTCCCACATTATTCTATTCTAACAACCAAACGTACTGTAATAAAGTAATTTTCAACCTAAGGCAAGAATCTCGAATATATTATTTTATAGCTATATTTAGAAGCTCTACTTAAACAAACGCTATTCCAAAAATTCCAACAGAGCCTATCCAGCAATGTGATACTCAAAAATCACATAGATTTTGAATCCCTTGAAACCGTGGACGGGAGACAACAGTAGGGATCAGGCTACAGCTTTATACATGTTCATTAGGCAAGCTGCTGTCTTAGATGTTTATACTCTGAAAGGTACTCAAGAAAGCCACATCTGGGTTTGCTGACCCATGAAACTCACACAAGATCACGAAAGATTGTGTTCCTATTTCCCACAGCTAGTGCAGAATTTTCCTCTTGCGTGTACCAGTGACCCTCTAGCAGCAATCCACTTGATTTCTTATCACACATCTTGCAATAACAATTTCATTTGACTAACATACAAAAGTAAAATACTAATTGTTAGGAATATTTTTATTAGCATATTCTGTGATTGGGTAAAACAGATAATTTAAAGATTTCTCAAGTATCAGTGAAGATCAACGCTGGATACACGTCTATTGCTTGAAAATGCACTATCTCCCAATATCCGCGCTTGACCGGCACTTGATACAAGCATGTACATATTTTGTCTAAAATGTCCACACCTGATATGTGCCCGAGCCGTGCATGAGCTCCATTTGTCTAAAATACCTACACCTGATGTGCGCCCAAACCACGCATGAGCACCGTTTATCCAAAAAGTCCACACCTAATATGTGCCTGAGATGCTCACTTGTGTTGGGGCACAGACCTCTTGCTAAAGCTTCCTCGCCTAAAATGTGTCTTTGCGGCACACATATGCTGAAGCGCTACTTTCTAAATGGCTGCATGTTTTTTACCTAATTCCTAGCTCTTTTGTAAATATCTCCCTTTCTAACACTTATAGACACACAAAAATTGTGAGAAATGATAGCCATCTCAAAAAGCTCTCCTTGATAAATGTAAATAGCCTTCATTTGAGAAAACCAAACCTTTACTCTTGAGATTAATTACCAAGGTTTCCACTTCCTATATTTCTCCTTTGTATTACACACTAATTCCAACCTATAAGCCTTCATCAAGATGTCAGTGGGGTGGATATTGGGCTCCCGTAGTGTGTGAAAATTATATAGCAAATGAAACACGATTGATAAGAAGACTAGAAAATGTCCAATTCTGCTACTGGAAATAAATCCAAGAAATTCCTTAATATAGGGTCATAAGTCAGGAGTAATTTTACTAAAATTTAATACGCCTATACTACCCGAATTACTAGTAGACTTTCTTAGTGTATTGCTTTCATTGGTTGTAGAAACTCGGAGAGTTTTACTCAATAACTCAGTTATCGCGGTTTCCTTTCGTTGCAAAAAATGTACATGTTAAATTTTTTATATTTCATATTTATTTTGGTGCAACAATTTACTGTGCAGAATATTTTGATTTATATCTAGATCATAATAGACTTTACGTGTATTATATATTCTAGTATATTTTGCTTCTGCTATTTGAAAAGGTTTAAACGTTTCGAGATTAGGGATCCCCTATCCTTTTTCACTAGTCATGAGTAGTTTTAAGCCAAGATTTTCATCCAAAGTCGCTCATAAATCCATGCCCGCTCATTGGAAACATGAAGCTTGAAATAGAGATATTTAATATGACATCATCAAAAATAATGCTAAGCGATAACTAATTCAACTTCCAAGTTTAAACACCAGATTTCATAGCAACTTTTGATACATGCAACATATATTAGACTTGCACTGATGTTTAATTATTCAAAGTCAAATAACGATATCCGAAGATCAAATACTTGGTATTACGAGAGGATCAATATAAATTGCAAGGGAAACGAGGTGTGAGAGAAGGTACCGCGACGGTGAGGCCTCGGAAGACATCGAGGGAGACAAGCCGCCTATTTTGATCGGAGGAGCTGGAGTTTGATCCTCCTTGTTCGTAACTGTAAGGTGGCAAAACCGGCACTATCTCTTCCTCGGCTGTGTCTCCCTTAGGAGGTGGACACCTCGAATTTCGGAGAAGCGGAGTTCGTGAGTTTGCGTCCATCACCACTACGGCTCCGGAAGACATCCCTCTCTCTCTCCTGCCACGAGAGCTGAAAGACGGAAGGCAAGGACAGCCCCGGAATCAGGTCGTCGATTTTGACTTTCGATTGCGGACTTTTCTGTGCTTCGTCAGTGTCCGTTTAGATGTGAAAAATTTCTTTTGCGAGATACTTATATGTGAGATATTTTAAGGTAACCTAGTAATTATATATTTTTTATATTTTTACCTTAACAATAATTTATATTATTATATTTTTTTTAATGATGATTAATATTTAAGTAAAATTATTTATATATCTATTTATACAACCAATTAAATTTTAATTTAGCTATCATAACTAAAAAAACATCCTTAATTGATTTAGTATAAAATCAAATCAAACTCAAATCTGGACCTAGAATATGGTTTAAATTACTAGAGCACGCTGAGGATTACCTTACCTTATAGATAGATTGTTGGATAATTGGTCAGGTACACTGTTCTAATAATATTAACAAATTACCTTATAATGAATGCAACAAAATTAAATGGACTAAAATGTAATCACATTGAGTTAAAACAAACAGAAATAATTGATTTCTAACCAATACTTAGTAAGCCCAAAATACGATTCAAATTGTTGGAGCACACATTAGATCATCTTACCTAACAGGTGAATTGTTGATTGTTAGTGTGGTATATCATCATAACAATATTTTGGGATTGCCTAATTGTGAATACAACAAGGCCAGACAGATCAAAGTGTGGTCTCACTAAGTGAAACAAATAGGAAGATCCAATTGTCAAAGCTAACAAACAGTCCCCATTTCCTAACTATTACTGAATGGACCTAAAATATGATTTAAATCACTAGAGCATACACCAGATCACATTATTTAGTAAATTGATTACTAGATAGCTTGTCAGGCTCACCATCTTAGCAAAATTGATGGATTGCCTGATGACTAATATAATAAGACTGAACAGATTAAAGAGTAATCACACTGTGTAAAATAAACAGAATAAACGAATTGTCAAACTTGGCAACCCGCCTATTTTTCTAACCAACACATGGACCTTGGTTGAGGGTCTTTCTATCATAATACTAATGAAGTAAAATCAAGTTGAGGATCCGAACTTAATTCTTTATTGTCTTTCTTTGAATACAATTGAGATTATTTGGTTCAACAAATAGGCTAAAAATAATTTTCCAATTTGAAACATTAACACACCCAAAATGTGCAGAGTTCCTATTAATAGTATTTTTTTGAAAAAATATTATTTAAGAGGTGTTGCGTCCCGGGTTCCCGATTGTTATACGGATTAGGGAACCTTCCAATCTTCCGTTGCGAGTTGATCTGGATCCGATCCTATCTCCGTCACTGATGACCAAGAACCTGCAAAACACAAACCACAAACAAGAGGTCAGAGGTCAACGGGGGTTATCCCCTATTGACACTCTGACGCTCAAGTCAGAAATCTTCCGCAATAAACGGAGGAATACACATTTAAAAGTAAACGTGGTGAGAATGCAAAGATGCATTGATGATGGGGGTGTGAGAGGGATGTATTTGGAGGTTTGAGCGCCCGACAGAGGGGCGGCTTACCTGTACGCCCGCGGGGGGCGG
>JAOVVI020002457.1:1538-21069 GCA_028571085.2 Nepenthes alata | reverse complement strand
ACTCAGTGAACGGAGCCGGATCGGGCCATCCCAGAAGAATCCGAATCTGTTCGAAGTCGGATCCAGGTACGCATCAACATGTAAAATTTATTATATATTTTTTTTTATTTTTAAAGTACTAAATTTTCAAAATACTATATGTCTAGAGAATATAATTATAGATGTGGATAAATAATTATTAAGAATGAAATGGAATGTGGATATCAGCCGTCGATCTTCCAAAACTAACGGTCGGGAGCTTCGCGAATTGGCTGCGTGGCGGTCCTCAACGGTCTGAATTGTAAAATTTAAACTCATAATTGTAAATAATCATTGAAATTGTTTTCGCCGAGCATAATCTTAAAATAAAAAAAAATATATATATTATTTTGGCTGAAATAGTAATAAGTCGGACTCAGTACTACCAATTCTACGCTCTCCCTAAATTCGAGCCGCTAATCACAGGATCATAGAAGAGTCAGCCTTTTATTATCCAAATCAACGGCTGTTATTAGGCACTTTTCCTCTTCAAGGCACACTGTGCGTTGGTGAAACTGAAACTCCTTACGATCTCCCCTGCTTGTCCTCAGAAGCTCATGTTTTTCGCACACAAATCGCCATTTGCGCTCCAAAAACATCGTTTCTGAAGCGGAGTTTGCTGCCATTCGCTCAGTTAACAGTTCTGTACTTCTGGGAAAAAAGCTTCAAAGAGTAAGTTATTGAACTTTGGGATTCCCTGAATCAGCTGAATTGATAGATGCTTCGGTTGTTAGATCTCGGTTTGATACTATTTGGCAGGTGCGAGTGGGTTGATGGATCATTCAGGTGAAATCTAGGGTTTCGTAGTTGATTGGCGAAATTTGGGAGGTTTTGATGAAATTGAGTTAGTTAGGGTTTGGATGGAACAGGATGTTGTGTTTTGGGGGTAGGGATCGGTTATATGCTTGAATCCTAGGGTTTCGGAGGAGGAGGAAGATGTTCTATTCGCAGTTTATATTGGCCAAGAAAGGGCCGCTTGGGACGATATGGATTGCGGCGCATTTGGAGCGGAAGCTTCGGAAGAATCAAGTTGCTGATACTGATATTGGCGTCTCTGTTGGTCAGTTCACCTACGTTTTCCCCCTGCTGCTTATCTTTTCTATAATTTGCTCTTTGCTTCTCAAATCCTCAAATTATCACTTTATTGTCCACTTTAGATACTACACGCCTTTTTCCTTCATCAGATCGATTCTGTTTGTGCCCTCACTAATTTTTATGTCAGTAAACCAAACCAAACTCACCGTTTCCCTTATAAGTGTGTTGGATTCAAAATTTATGCTCTTCCGTTCAGCTGTGTCATTGGACGATGACTCATTAATTATATTGACTAAATCATTCAGCAGTTCTTTACTGCCGTTATTAGCTTGAATCCTCGATATGATAATTTTGATGGCTTGGAATGTATGACTTTCTTATTCAAGCTTTGGTCATTTCTGTGATCCTATTGAACTTGTTGTCTTCAAGTTATGGCTTAGGCGCCTAACTTCAGCCTTTTTTGCAACATGCTGTCATGAACCACTTCATTTAGACATCTTGATTGCTGTGCATTTACAAAGTCTTTATTTCTGTTACTTTTGGCAGTTTTTTTTTTAAAGGGGAATAAGGAATAGTGCTGGCAACAGATTAGCACAAGTGATGAGTATGATTGGAGAGGCCAGTCATATTTGTGAAATTTTCTTCCAGTAACGCCAATTTCAGTTGATCAGAGTAGAGCAGGACAGGATAAGTAGGGAGCTATTATTTAAATGCAATAATAGGAACTGAGGTCTTAAGATCAGTCACGAGATTGATGGAAATGGAGTAATATTTTTGCATATTATAATTAGATAGACATATCAAGGAAGTAGGTGTTCGGCTGAGGAAAAAAGCAGTAGGTGGTTGAAGTATCGCATTAGGACTAGTATCTATCATTAAAAGTTAAGGAAAAACTTGATGCTAACTGTTTACATGGCAACATCCAAGGATGCAAAAGAACACGATATTTGAAGATGAGCTTTGCTACTCTGGAAATGTTGGCAAGGATGAAATACAAAGTAGTATGGTTTGGATGATGCATGTGCATGGCAGATGTTGAAGCAGGGCCTGTGGAGTAGAATAGATAACGTTACTGAATATTTTGTCAGTCCCATCTCCATGATACATTTTGACTTTGACAATGCCTTACTATAAGAGAAAATCAGTGTTCAATTATTTGCATTATATTTGTGATTGGCAGTTATTGGTTCCTGGAAACTGAAATTATGTGGCTATCAATTATCGTATTCTGTGAACCAGATGTCATCATTTAAATACCAATCTAAAAGAATTTTTGTACATGCACTGTTTTATTGGGAGAATGTTTACCACTGATTTGCAAGAAGCTTTGTCAGTCACTATTCTCACTAAGTGGGAATGCTGTCAATTAACGAGGGTTTTTAGCATGTACATGCATGTAAATGGGAGCTGCTCCCTCTGATTTATTTTGAATAAGGACTTAAAACTAAAGTTGTCCATCACTCCCTCATTCTAACTCAATCATCCTTTATTTTGAATGTCATATTTACTTAAAGCTTGCACTGTCATGAATAATTGCATACAACTGATGCCCATAGTCGGTGAAAGTTTGCAAAATATGCTAGACCTTAAGCCCTTCAGGTTTCTAAGTGATTCGGATTTCTCTCTCAGATAGGATATCCACTCTTAATATCTAAAGCCATGGAGAGAGTCATCAGCATTTGAACCTTTTTGAAAATAAAATGGAGCAGTTGTATAAATGCCTGTGCAATAACTTTGGGTGTATGATTGAATTTCCAACCACCCAAATTTATCACTATTCCATTAATAAACGGTATTAGGAACCCTATATGTATTCCATTAATATATTGTATTTCCAACCAAATTGTGCCTTCACTATGTTGGTGAAATAGATGCTGTTTTTGTGACTTTCAAGTGATTGATACTTAATTGGGAAATGCTGTAGGAAGTGTTTTTCTGTGCAGCAACAAGTTACTTTTTTTGTGTTTGGGGGTGGCTTACATCAGTAGGCTACTCTTGAAATATGTGTCTGGATTCTTTTTCTTCCCATCTCTGTCATGAAAGCAATTGCCTACTCTGACTACTACAACTGAAAACGTCATATTTTGCACAACTCTCAGTAAGGTGATGAACTGTTGTATAAACACGATGCAGAAGATGCAGCACAAGACAACAATCCCAAACGAACCCCATATAAAATATTATATAGTGATCATCATAATTCAATTAATATCTTTTGGTCTTTGTTAGAAGTCTTGCTGCTATCAAATAACTATGCATAGTTTGGGAAGTATATATATGTAGATGTCAGTCATAAATTTGTCAATGCCAGGTATGGCAGTTACTGCTTATATTTCAGGAAGAAGGATATGGATCGAGTAGATCGGGATGAAATATTTTTGTGCTGAATGACTCCTTATAATGTGGAGAATGAAATTTGCTATTTATTCTGTTTTCTTTCATATGGTTGCATCTTATTTGGTTTCTTGTGCCTTTTTAACAGACTCGATACTTTCCCCTGAAGTACCAATAGCACTTCGTTTGTCTAGCCATCTTCTGCTCGGGGTAGTGAGGATATATTCTAGAAAGGTGAATTACCTTTTCGATGATTGCAGTGAGGCTTTGCTTAAGGTCAAGCAAGCTTTCCGCTCCACAGCAGTTGATTTACCTCCTGAAGAATCCACTGCTCCATATCATTCGATTACATTGCCAGAGACCTTTGATCTTGATGATTTTGAGCTACCGGACAGCGATACAGTACAAGGGTTGGTTTCAAATACTATTTATGCCTTCCATCAACTAATGCTATTACTTATATTATGTTGAATTCTCTTGGTAAACTAATTCTAAATCTCTCTCTGAGGTTCGCTTTAAAGTTGGGTTCTCATTGGGAAAGACATCTCGTCAAATGAATCTTTTTAAGCAGCTGTCTTTTGAAAATGGCTATCTGGTGTAATTGCGCAGAAACTATATTGACCATCATGTGAGTACAAGAGAGCAGATCACTCTCCAGGATAGCATGGATGGTGTAGTTTACTCGACATCACAGTTTGGGCTTGATGGTTGGTATATCTTTTCTTTTGTTTGCCATGTGATGATGCTTTGGCTTGTTACTTCTTTTATTGTGAGGCTTAGGCTTCTATTTACACGTGTGTTCTTTTTCTAGAGCGTTTTGGTGATGGTGACACATCTCAAATGGGTTTGGACCTCGATGAGGTAATTATGTCTCCATATTTACAAGGCTGCATGTTGGCTTGCCAAGTGGAAAAATAGTGGTATTAGAATAATATTTATTTTAACATACTTTCATGAGTGTTAGATATATGCCTTATTGTAGTATTTGCTAAATAAAACATGACAGCTTGCTATTCTGTTTCTTTATTACAATTAATAAATAGTTGGAGTAACCCATCTCAAAATACCAGATGATTTATTTTCCTTACAGTTTTTCTCCTGTTCTTCTGGAAATAAGAAGAAAGAACAGTTCACGAGTGCATGAGGGAATCTATTGATGCTTCTGCTTGCATGCATTAAATTAGTGTTCTCCCTTGGGACAGCAACACTAGTTTGACTAGTTTAGTTAACAAAAATCAAATCACACTTCCGATAGAAAGAATTATTGTGATACTTATGTGATGTCTATTTGATGCATAATTATTGCACATGTAGCTTATGCAGAAAATTGGACTTCATGTTTTGGACACAGATATTGAACTTTGCTGATGTATTTCACTAGTAGTATAGAGTGCATTCATTTGTCGGCAGTTTGAGAGAATTTTGAGCTACTTTTATTCTTTTAGGATTATTCCTTTAGGATGTTTAATATGCTTGACTTTTATTCTATTAATTTTGAGCAGGAGTTACTTTTGGAGAAGGGTGCGACTTCAAGACATGGCAAAGTTCAGCCAGATTCATTGTAAGATGATTGTCCTGCTTCTGATTTCCTGAGTACTTGCCATTCTGTTCTGTGGTCTATGTTTGTGCATGTGAATGACCAAGTTCCTGTGTAAAATTTTTGGAGTACCGTCTGATAAAATATCATTTCAGTACTTGTGCAACCAGTCATGATTGTGCAACCATTTAAGAGAAGCAGTGGAGAATCTTTGGTTGATTTTAGGTTTGTAGTAGACTTCAATTACTTGAGATTAGAAATATGTCTCCCGTGATCAGTTACTGTCATTGGTGGTGCTAATAATAAAGGTCCATGGGCTAATTTGAAGGTCTTGAAGCATTTTTGGGTGCCTTGGAAGTACACTTACATGCCAGGAGTTGAATTGGGGGGTAATATCAAGAGAACTCATAACAGGTTGCAAAAATATACCAGCATGTGCTTCCTCTAATTCCTTGGAGTTTTTCATTCTAATATGTGGTAAATAATCCCCCCGTGTAGGTTACTTCTCTCTGTACGTAGAAAAAAAAATTTGTGATATGAGTTCTGTTATTCTGTCGTTTTGGCTGTTTAATATCTGTCCAGTGGCACATCTATTTGTCTGAGCTTTGTTGAGAGATGTCTTCCTTTGTGATTTGTAATATTTAAGAAACCATATGTTTTTTTTGGCAGACGAGAATGTAAGAACCTTTATTTATTGCTTTATAGTGATGTTGCATCTGAAATCTGGATACTATTGTGGTTTTATTGAACATCGGTGGTGATCATGGTTAATTTGATGTTCGATATGAGTAGTTTCAGTATGTGCATGCTAAGTTGCATGCTTTTGGTGGGAAAATTGGGCTTTCTGAGATATATTCACTGCCAACTGATTACACTATTTCTGAATCCCAGTATTGATGTGATGGCATCTGTTGAGCCAGCACCACTTCCTGAAGGTGTTGAGGATATTTCTGAAGCTTCAAAAGCTACACAAGCTAATTGCTTCAATATCCAGGTTAGTTTTCTGTCAGGACCAGCATGTTTTATATTACTTGATCCCCCTGGTGGTTGGAAGCAACCCAAGTGTCTGATTGAATAAGGTTCTCTCAAGTAGTGTCTGATAGAATAAGGTTTTCTTAAGTGAAGTTAAATGGTCTTGTGCAAATGGTGGTAACGCAGGCACCATCTACCCCAATATTAGAAGAAGAGCCAAATTTGCCGAGTGCTCAAGAAGCTCAAGTCAGTGATGATCACATGGATGAGGACCACAATCTTTCTCAGTTAGTAGCAAAAGAAATTTTTGGAGCAGCTTCGAGTCAACCAGAGGTTTATCATATCAATAGTGATGATGTTCTGCCTCCTGCTAAGGAGAATGTATTCCTTCTTCATGATCAGGAGGTTGAGAAAGCAATCAGAGAAGGAAATCAACCATTGGTGTTTGAACCCATGGAGGTTGTTGTGTCAAATAATGATCGACTATCCCTTGCAAGCGAGCTCATTTCTGTGTCAAATGACAATGTAAAATATATTCAGGATGAGAATCCTAGTGACAATGAACAAAGTATTGCATCTGCACTTCAATCCAAAGGAGAGCCTGGATATGCACAAGAAGTTGCAATAAATAGAATTGATGCACAGAGGAATCTCTTTCATGCTGCTTCTGTTTTGGAGCTCCCTGGTTGTGATCCCTTCACAGATAATATTTCTGATAAACCTTTTCTCAATGGCTTTGGCTCTTTGGTGTCCAGTCACATACTTGGAACTGATAAATTAACACTCGAGCCAGGACTTCTTAATGCTGTGGAAGTTGATAGGGTTTTTCAAGATAATAGTTCCAGGCCTGGGTATACGGAAAGTCAGGCCCACCTAAAACCAGAACAGCCAGAGATTTTGAGTCCTGGTGCTCGTGAAAGAATGTTGTCGGCTTCCATACCTGTACTTCAGGCATGCAGTTCACACCTTGATGATGCTACTGTTGAACTTGACAGTTTGATCCATGCTCCCAATCTGCCATCTGAAGATGATATGCTCTGTCCATTGGGAATATCTGGAAGGGAAGATGCCACTAATATTTCTGGGGCTTCCAGTGTAGTTCAAGGTTGGTTAACGTTTTAGTAAAGTTTTTGTGGATGGTCGTATGAAATTGTTTATTTATTTGATCATTGATTGCTGTCTTCCACAGTAGTCCCAACTTGGTTAATGTTTTTGGTATATTTGATGTGAACGGTTTCTATGTAATTATTTATTTGTTCTAATATTTTATTATGTTTCCTGCATTTTTGCGTTTTTGCATGTTTTGACTACCCTTGAAGACGGATTGCATGGAATTGCAGTCATGAAAGCAACACTGAAGGCAGACCGGACACCCGATCTTTCAGATATTACTGGTGCAGATCATAGTAACTTAGACAGGCATCTGGACAGCGTGGTGTCAAGGGATTCTCGTACAGAAAAGGAAAATAGTGCTGCTATTTCTGATTCGTTTTCCCCTGAAAAGTTGCTTTCTGTGGTCGTTGTGCCTGCTAATCAATCAAATGAATCACTAGTGGATTCTACTCCAGCAAAAGAAGTCTTAGCGGAGGGTGTTGGTGAGTCTGCGGTGAATAAAATATCTGGACAGAAAAGAAGTTATACTGAAAGTACACTTACTCTACAGAGTATAAACTCAGTTGAATCCCTTGGTGCGGCTCAATCCAAAAAAACGGTGGAATTTATTCCTAATGATGATGATTTGCTATCTTCCATTTTAGGTATTGTGCTCAGTTTTCCTTTTCTCCTATGCAACACCAAATCCAATATGTCTCTGGGACTGATTGGAGGAGTCAGTGAGACATGCACAGTTATAATTTCCTTCTAATCCAAGAATCTTCTCTGCATATGAGGGCGGGATCTATTTGCATGTTATTGATTTATGTGACGGACTGATGTTTTCAGTTGGAAGACGGTCTACTGTCTTGAAAGTGAGAACTACTCCATCTGCCCTTGATGTAGTATCTGCTAAACGCCGAAGAGTTGCTTCCCGACCCAGTCCTTATAAACGGAAGGTTCTTATGGATGGTGTTATGGTCATGCATGGCGAGTAAGTGCAGTACTAGCTCATTTAGGGATCATCAACATGATAGTATATTAAGGTTTCTGAAACTTTTGGAGCTGAGACTGAACCTAGTGATTGGATAAGAATTTTTATTTTAGATATCTTTGTTTCTTGATTTTTGAATTTTATTCTAGTATATTTGTTTGGGTTTCCATACACCATCACACTCCATTTATATTTAGCAAAAACTGGATGAAAATACAAAGATATCTAAACTCTTTTTTGATAGACAGTGGCTATAGTCAAGTCAACTCAATAAGAAATCCGAAGATTGAATAACCTTTGTCTAATCAGCTCAATAGTCAATTCATGAAATAAATGTTCATCTCGTCATGCAGCAATAGCGAGGAAAAACGGGTATTTAGCAAGCGTTTTTTTTTTCATTTTTTTTCCTGGATACATTAAGTAGCTGGTCAAAGAAAGAAAAAAATTGTTTATTTTTGAATATCTGCTGGTCTGGAACTTGGGGATCACTAGATAATTGTTGTTTTGTTTCTTGTTGTCATTTTCACTCTAATTTCAGTTCACTTATTCAGTGCCTCTCTACTAGAAGTGTATCTGATCAAAATGTGAAATCCCAATAATTCAGATGGATACCTAAAAAATATGTTTAGCTGGGATTTTTCTTTGATGAATACAGTGATAAGTCATGTTTACGTATTAATTGAGCAAGCTATGATCTTGATTATGCTTTGTGCAGAAATTAAAATGTCTGGGAAATTTTGTCTCGTAGAGTGAGTGATCAACAATTTGGTATACATCAATTCAACATTCTTGAATGAATCCTTTCTTGGTAGATGAGCATTTTGAGCCTGATTATTCAAATTTTGCGATACAAAGTCTTGAATAAGGAAGACTTAATTTCTAGACGAGTAGGGGAGGAAGAAGAGAGAAGGGGGAAAGGGGAAGAGAAACAACAGATAACAGGAGAGCTGGAGGGGGAGAAGAAGAACAGAGAACAGGAGAAGCAAAGGCAATTTTAGCAACGGCCATTCATAATTTCATTCCTCAATAATTTGGTAATGGTTACATAGGTTTTTAAATAAGGAAAACACAACTACAAGTAAGGGAACTTTAACAGTAAGGAAATCTAATAATGGTATATGGAAATTTTAATAATAAGGAACCCTAATAATTACATAAAGAAGCCCTACAAGAAGACTCTTAATAAACAATTCATAAATTAATAAAATTAATAAATAAAATTCACTCCCTCATCATCAAGGTTGTGTTATAAATATATTTTGAGCAATAGTATCATCATGTAAACGACTCTTACATATGTAAGTGATTGTTAGATTCTAAATAAGTTGAAGCAGCTCAAAGTTTCTGCAGCAGTTAAGGTGTGTTGTGGGCATCAAAATCATGCTGGAATATTCTCGTTGTAATGTTGAATTACATTTAGTGGGTGGTTGTGTAATGTGTAGTGTATGCAGTAAATGCAAAAACCAAAAATGAAATTATTTTTCTATACAAATTTGCCGTATAAAAATATGAAGAATCTCTGATTATTGCTTTGATCAACAATGGAGCTTGTCTGCATATGTTAACACTCCTCTTTATCAATAATCATGAAAAAATGGTTTCTCCATCTTTTTACTGTAAGGTTCTATTGTGATTCTTGTTCAAAGCCTCTAACAAGCTTGCATGCTATTCCACTCAGTACAATACGCCAGCAGTTGATAAATACCGAAGATGTACGCCGTGTACAAAAGAAAGCTCCATGTTCTCGTCTTGAAATATGGATGCTTCAGAAGCAGCTTTTGGAGGATGAAATATTCAGCAAACCTCTAATAACAGGTCTGTTTGCCTTTTTTTTAATTTTATAATGAAAAAAGGGAAAAGTCTGTGTTTCCAGGTCATATCAACCATGATGCGTATTTTCCCCTGTAACTAGTCTTTATGTATTTGTTGCGCATGTATGCTGGTATTGATATACCCTGAATCCTGAGTCTGCAGTGCTTTAAACATGACAAAAACAATAATGCTGTAATGGTAATTTTATGAATATCACTGTGAACTTAGAGGAGAGTGTGCAGGTTACTAATGATAAAATCTGATGTCAAAGTAGGAAAAAATATGATATTGTAAACTGTGATATTTGATTGTTTGGCTATAATATATGGTGACAGAAACTAGTTGTATATGTTTTCTGTTTAGAAACCGATTTTGTTCAGTCGTAGATTTATAGTAGCTGGAACATTATTACTCCTTTACCTATACTTGTGCAATAAACTATCATCGAAGTCAAAATCTAGTTCAGAATGTTCTATCCTCATAAAAATTTATGTTTCATTGCACCATTGTCAAAGTCTAAATCTAGCTCAGCATGTTCTATCCTCATGAAAATGTCTGTTTTGTCATGCCATCTTTCCTGATATTTAATTATCAAATGCTGTGTAATTGAAGATAATGTCAGTATGTATATGAATAATATGCTTGTCTCCCTTATGACTTAATGTCATATTCATGTTTTTGAAGGAATCATTAATTCTTTATCTGGAAAGAACTGAGTGACATTATATTTTCTTCAAGGCTGTTATGCATGGAATCATGCTGATTTTCTTTTAATTAAACTCATCATATAGCCCATAGTAGCCAAAATTTTAGAAGATCTCTCCCTTTCACTTTGCCTTCCTTTCTGTTTCTCAGTCTCAAGTCTGTCTCATCTTTTTCCCATAGGGGAGGGGGATGTGATTGTGCTAGTACTATATGGTGTCAGCATCTAGTTAGTGGTGTCCTTCATTTGTCTTGGTTTCTCAAATATTATAAAATTTTACCTTTATATGTTTGAATTTGGTGAAGTCTCTATCTTCTTGCACAGTTATGAATTTGATAAAACATATCCGGCTTTTCTCTGTATGTGATTAAGGATGTCTTATTTTCCTACTGCTTAGCAATATCTTATTTACCTCCACTTGACTTTCATTCTTTAAGTTAATTTGGTATATGTTTACTGTAAGCATTCTACTGTTGTATGGAGAGTAATTTAGATTTTCTTATTGTTCAATTGACGTTTGTATAATTGGCAACTACCTATTATTCACTTTGACCAATGATAGGGCTTTGCTATAAGACATTACTGTGGTGTGACTTCAGGGGCAAGGAAATCATTATATTGTAAATTTTTGCTTTCCATAACGTAGGAATTGGTAGGAAAAGGGGGATGGGAAAATAAATATCGTAATGATCCTGATAGTAAAACATGCTTTAAAAGAAAACCCACACAGAATTCCCTCACAAAGAAAAAAGATCAAAACCCCTCCAGCAATTATAAACATAAAAAGACCGGAAAAGCCATCTTAACAAAAAAAGATATCAGCCTCAATTTTTGTTGTAATTGATGTTTTATTCAATCTTCTAAATTTTCTTGCTTTCCTTTTGCTCATAGAAGCTTTGTTATTCACATGTTTCTTTTCTGTGCTTTTCTTTGTTTTCACTACCTATGAAGAGGAGAAAAGGTAGTATCTTTATGTTACCATATGATGCCAACTTGGGGATCAACAGAAATAGATTGCCCTATTCTGCCCCTTAGTATTTAGTTGCGCCCCTTTGTATCTTCTTAAGCTACAATGATACTTAACTTGAGCTGAGAGGTACCTGACCCCTCTTCCCTTCTTCCCCACAGAAAAAATAGGGAAAACGAACAAGATGCCTTCCCATCTCATTTTTCTCACATTTTCTCTTTGCTTTACGAATTATATTTTCACATGTTTGTTTAGAACATATCAAATTATCCATTGCTTTCTTTTTTTCAATACCAAATTATTCATTTTTGGGATACTTTTCTGAAAGAATGTGGGTTAGGACAATATGTTTCATTTAGCTTCTAGGCCGTGCTTGAGTTGGATATTTCAGTCAAGTTTACAATTGTCTGATTCTGCCATTTCATTATGATATGACAAATGCCTGTGTTTAGAGTTGATATGCAATCTAGCATGAGGTTTTGCGTATTTCTCAGGGATGTCACCGGAGCTGATTTGTTTGCACAGTCAACCATTTGACCTGAGTGGAACAAGCATTATGCAAGATGAAGGAAGTGCTGCACATTCTCTGACAGCAAATAACATGGAGTTCAACACAAGGCGAGGAATTTGTGAAGAACCAGGGTTTGACAGGACAGACTTACCGTCAGTTCCTGGGGATGATGGGTTTGAGCAGCATGCAGAGTTTATCGAGACGACTTCAAATCAGCCAATTTTAAAACACTCCTTGGATGTAGATGATAATTCTGCACAAAAGGAGATCATGGAAATTGACCATGAACTCGAGCATACAACTTCCCAACACAATATTATACGGGAAAAAACCAGAACTGAAATCTATGGAAGGATCCTTCCAGTGGGTGATGAAGCACATAGTTCTGTTGTTTTGGGGGCTAATTTGTCCTCGACTGGTCCTGTTTCTTCTGATGGTGGTATATTGACCAAAGGGGCTGTAATTCAGTCTGCATGCTTATACGAACCCAATAATTCAGATGCCTCTGTGCAAATTGAAGAGATGTGCCAGTCACTTGATCAGAACTTTGATTTGCAATACATGGCAAACGATGCTTCAGCTCATGTGGATGTCTCCATGGTTGGAATTAGTGGTGGGGAAGGAGTTGATGCTAACACAGCTGAAGAACTGGACAAGGACAGCTTGCAACAGAGACTAGAGGAAGGAAATTTTCTGGATCAAATGGAAGGTGTTGACTTGTCTGTGACCAAAGCAGGCATTGGAATAGATTGTTCATTACATGTCCACGACACAAGTACTTTTGCAGCTACATCTTCTGTTGATCCAGAAAATGAGCTAGGATCTGTGGAGAAGGATCAGGTCCTGGGTTCTGATCTGCTATGTGATGATAGGGGCCTATCTGTTGATGATCATAATGGAGATTTGAAATTAGATTCTTTCTGTTCATTAGAAGGTGATCTGCATGTGAAAAATGTCATATCACCAGAGAGACAGAACCAACAGTGTCAGGAAGCTGATCCTCAGACTAGCATGGATCCCACAACCATTGCCTCGGAGCATACTCTTAATGATGACCATGTTGTAAGCGCTGCACCTGATTTTATTTTGCTTCAAGCTTTTCTAATAGTCGTTGGAATGTATATGGGAAATCAGTGCAATATTCATTTTATCCTATTTCATTCGGATCTTTACCAAAGATGCCTTGCTTGTTTTTTCGATAGCAAGTATTGAACACTTGCTGAGTAAAAATCAGGTCCAATTTGTTTTTAATTATGCCATAGCTGCATAGATGTCATGAAGCATAAAATTAAGCTTAGATATGCTTCCTTTATGGTTGAGGAATTATCATGATGTTTAAAATAAAGTGCTAAAACTTGTAGGCAGAATGCTTTCTAGGTAAATGGGTTCATAAAGATATACGCTGAATATCACATGCCACAGAACATTGTTTTATTGGCTACACGGTATCTCTCTCCATATTGTCAGTATAAATTAATATGCATGTCTCATTTATGCTTCTTATATCAAAGAAATGTATTTTCCGTGAAATGAGCTGTTTTTCTGCTGTTTTGTTTTTCTAAAGGCTTGCCTTAAGTTGATTCCTTTTGATTTTGTGATGCTGCAGCAGGATTTGGATATTGACAATTTCGATCATGATACAGGTTCAGTTCTTTCTCCTTAGATTTGTTTGCATCAGTTCTTGTTCTTTTTCGTTAGAAGCTTTTATTGTGGATCAGTTTGAGTTACTGAAATTCATATAAATGGTTGAATATCACTGTTTTTTTCAATTCCATACTAGCCTGTCAGTCTTTTGGTTGCTTTAAATAAAGCTCCTGTCTTGTGCTCTTTGAAGACCGTTCAGGTTTGTCCTAATTTAATTCTAAGGACATGTCATATACTGTAAGGTCTGATCACAGAAGTTATTTCTGAAGAGACATGCCACTTAAAGAGTGTGGGATGAATACCAAGTATCCGTTGTGTACTTCGTACAATAAAAAAGCTTTGTGGTTGATATTAGAATGTTGTTTCATTTACCTTTCTGATTTCGAAAATTAGGTCTGTGTAATTATATGTAAAGAGTTGGGTGATTGTGGCAATCCACTGCACGGTTGGTACCATGCAGAATTTCGCACTGATTTTTAAACTTGGTTCCTATCTTTCAGATTTTCTGAATTTCAATGACGATGAGATTGATGAAGAAGATGGTAAGTGTATGCCTAATGCTGAAGAAGCTGGCATGCTGGAGAACAGTGGATGGTCAGCTCGCACCAGGTGTGTCCCACGTTTTGAAAGCAATGCTCTAAGAAGCATGGACACTGGCTTGGAACACTGACACGACACCAACACAATTTTTCTTGAAAATAAGGATATGATATGTTAGAAATATGTTAACTAAAATTCGTAATTTGTCGATAGATATGAAAACATAATTGATGAAGAATACTATTTTATACTAAATGATAACAAAAGCTCATGTTTTTGTTTTCTCAAAACTTATAAGAAGAAGCAATATACAAGTTAGAGATACAAGTTAGAGGTGAGCTACTCTGAATGAGATGTGTTGTGTCATCTTCAAAAACTGTTTAAATTTTCTCTACTTTATATTATGAATTTCAGTTTTTTAGAATTATAAAATTACCCAACGTATTCGCAATGTGTTGGAGTAGAAAGAATGAGATAAAAAATTTGACATATCGGACACCAACTCTTTGGCCCCAGAAGAGGGTCTGTGCTTTTTTGGTATGTGGGGCCAGTTTGGCTTTATACCAATGCATTAATTTTGGTTTCTCACTTCTCCCCTCTCATCTCTGGCATGCATACTTCACCCACCTTGCTTAGAAACCTCGCTAATAACTGTATCATCTTTGCTTGTTGCATTGATAATATTTCATTGCCGAATGGCGGTATCACTCCAGTGATCAGTTTTGGCTGATTTTTCATTCAATTTATCTCCTTAAGGTTATAAAAAATTTTGCTGCCTGTTTTGCTCAGAGCTGTTGCCAGTTATCTTCAAGCCTTGTTTTACACCGAGGCTCGTCCGGAAAGGAAGGTTCTTCTCCTGGACAGCCTGCTAGCAGGCAAAAGTCGCAAAGAAGCATCAAGAATGTTCTTTGAGACATTGGTATGTGTATCTTCCCATCACATTATAATCTGTTTGCGGTATTCTAGAAGAAGATTGGCCCGTCTTTTTTAAGTAGTCGGTGTTTTTTTCTCTTTTTTTGGGGAAAATGGCCCGTCGATGCCCAAAAGATTGCACTCAACTTCATCTAGGTTTAGAAATCCTGCAGGACTAATAACAAAATGCTTATCATGTTTGAACCTAACTGCAGTTCGAGGTGGCTGAGGTACTTGATCAGAAAAAAAAGAAGGATAGATTTTAATTATGAGAAATCTAATAAAACCATCACTTGAAGTTACTTGAACTTCAAGGATTTTATAAGGGTGTTGGCCATGCCATTCTTAAAAGAGGGTGCATCTGAGAAATGTGAGGCCGATGGAGATTTGAAAATCCTCTTCTTTTCCAGGTTCTTAAAACTAGGGATTACATTCAAGCCGAGCAGGAGGAACCCTTCTCTAATATTAGCATAAAGCCGCGAATGAAGCTCATGAAATCGGAGTGCCAATCCGATGCATAGCAGAATGGAAAGTATCAGTTAACATAGCTTAGCCGAGGTCTATTCTTCCGCGCTGATTTCTTCTTCTTAATTATTTTGGATCTAGGCTCTGCATTCGCCGTTGTTCCGTGCTGTAATTGTTAGTTCGATACAGGGGTCAAGTGACCATAAAGGTAACACAGTCGACGCTCGGTTCCTTTACCTCCGTGCTTGACCCGGGTTCGAACCTCGCCCGTAATCCAAAGCAACATAGCGGCCAAGTAGTAGCAGGTGTATCATTGTAACAGCAATAGCCTCTGATGGTGTGATGTGGGTTGCATTTGTGTGTGTATATATTTATTTATGTATATGTAAAGTTAAAGAACTGGTGCTGGTCTTTTTTTTTGCTCTTTTCTTCTGAAAAAAAAAAAAATTAAGGCCATGATGAAGAATCTTCAATAACTCAAATTTGTCATTTTTATTTTTTTAAAAAAAATTATAATTATTGATCTTACTGAATATTCTTCACAAGAAAAAAAAAATTATAACACATTCTAGGTGATCTATTCATTGATATTAATAGATTATTATTTATATACTGACGAGATGTTATATTAAAATTTATTTCCGTTTAATATTGTATTTTTATTCAAAATATATTGATTTTTTTGTCTTAAAAAATATAGTTTTGTTATATTTTGTATTTTGTTGAATTTGAGTATTTTGGTTGAATATGATTTGATATTTACTCTTTATATATTATTAGTAGGGAAATAAATAACTCATTATAATGATAACATACTGCTTTTCTGGATCGAGGGAGCGTCTTTCTCCCCTGTGGAGAAGAATTGTTATTTTTTTAATTTGGACCGTCGGATATAAAATTTGACGGTTACGTATTTTGGATGATTAAATTTAAAATCGAACGGTCCATGTTATATTATTTATTTAAAACGTGTGGACTGTTGGATGTAAAATTTGATGGTTCAGATGCGAAAAAGAACGGTCCTTTTTTACATGGGAGAAGGACGAACGGTCCTTTTTCACATGGGAGAAGGATGCCCCCGGATCTGTATTTTTTTCCCCAAAACTATAATTTTTTATTGATATTTTATTTGTTTTACATTATAATTGTTTAAATAATCATAAATGTTATTATTTTATCCTATTTTTTAAGATAATGCTTAATTATCTTATTCATTTATAATCACGTGTAATGCACACATTATAAATAGTGTCCATTTGATTTTCTATTTTTTTTTTTATTTCAATGGGATCTATATAGAATGAGTTATAGATGAGTTGGATAAGTAACATTAATGTATCTTGTATATAAAATAACTTTTAGACGTTTAAAAATATTATAATTAATTATATTATTTTTATTATTAATTACTTTATTCATTCATTTTTAATATTTTATATCTATAATGTTTAATTATTATATATATTGTTATTTAATTATAAAAAATAATACCTATATAAATCATATAAAGTCATTTTATAACTATTTTCTATATATAGGTAAAGAGGATAATTTTTTTTAATTTTTTAAAAAATATTTAAATTATATACAATGGTGATAGATCAACCAATATTTGTAGAAAATATAAAAACAATGAACATTTAAATTTTTTTTAAGTTTTTAATAATTTTATTTTTCTCAAATGATCTCATATTTATACCAGGACAATTATGGCCTCACTCCCCTCCCATTCTTTAGTCTTTTTAGGGTTCTTTGATGGGAAAGATTGTCAAATTCATATAATAGTTAAAATTGAAAATTTTATAGAATATGTATAAATTGGCATAATAATAGTATATAATAACAAGATTTTGTAAATATTAAAATACTTATATTATAAATAAATTAAAAACCATTATATATCAAATGACTATTAAGCATCTCTACTCAAGAGGTATAAGATTTGTTAAGTATACTTATATATTATGTTTTTCTATTATTTTAATAATTAAGATTTGTTATTACTATATAAAATTCTAAAATTCAAAAATAAATAATAAAAAATTATCTTAATCTTTACTTATTATTATTTTTAAAATAATTATAATTACTAAAGTACAAGGGACAATCCCAAGTGGCAAAACTAGCCGTTGCTTACACCTGTCTTCTTTGCTTTTCTTATGAAAAAAAAAAAAGAAAAAAAGAATTGGCCCTGTCTCACCTACTCTGCAACGGTCATATGCCCTTGAAAACTTTTAAATCTGACCGTTCCAGAGCTCTTATTTCTTGCCCCAAATTTCTGTCCTATCTCCGCACTGTAAAAATCTTCTATTTCAGACTCTCACTCGAGCAAACAAAGATTTCGACTCAAATCCCAATTCCAAATTTATTGACATTTTCAGCAAATCCTTCAAAAAATTTGAAATGGGCTCCCATTACAGAACACGCAAGGTCTTCATCTTCATCAACTACATCCTCCTGGGCGCAGCCTCAAGCTGCATCTTCTTAACACTCTCTCTCCGTCTCCTCCCCTCTCTCTGTGGCTTCCTCCTAATCCTCCTCCACCTCCTAACCATCACCGGTGCCATCTCCGGCTGCGCCGCCGCCTCTAAGGGAAGCAGCAGATGGTACGGTGCTCACATGGTAGCGACTGTTCTGACTGCAATATTTCAAGGATCCGTCTCCGTGCTGATATTCACGAGGGCCGACGATTTCCTCCATCAACTGAAATCATACGTGAGAGAAGAAGATGCGGCGGTGATACTGAAATTGGCAGGTGGATTGTGTGTGGTGATATTTTGCTTGGAGTGGGCGGTTTTAACGCTTTCTTTCTTCTTGAAGTATTATGATTATGTTGACGAAACAGGGGATGCCAGTTTAACGAAGAAGAGTGCTAATAATTGGTCTTACCCTTTTCAAGTCCAAGTCTGATTCATTTAGTTCAAGCATAGAAATAGCATCACTCGATGTTGGGTTTTGGTTGCATTTATTTCTGTTATCTACCAAATTTGCTACATTCACTATCTTGATTTTACCATTTTTGGTTCTCTACTCTGTTTTTTCGGTGGTTTTAGTTGCATTTATTTTTTTGTGGAGAGGAAGATCTGTGTAATGAAACGGGGCCTGCTTAAATGGTTTACATGTTATATATTGATGTCAGTTTATGAAGATCTACGATCTATTTGTTGTTTTTATTAGTACTAATTTGTTTTTGGTGATTCCTATGTTTTCTTTTTTTCCTCCTCAATTGGTTGGGTTCATTTATTACAACCCCTACCATATAATTTTAGCTGTCGGATAAAAAATCTGACGGTCAAATTATTTTTTAAAAAAATTTAAAAAAATAATAATACTTGGGACCCGGGGGGCTATGACACGGGAAGGGGGTCGCAGCCCCTACGACATGATTTTGGCCGTTGGATTTGGCCAAATTTTTTTAAAAAGAATTAAAAAAAATGATAATTATTTTATTTTAAAAATTAAATATAAAAAAATAAAAATATTAAAATTAAATTATTTTTTTAATATATAGTTACCGTCGTTAAATTTCTCTGTCCGAAAGCTGTGTGGGGCGTTGCAGCCCCTCGTTTCACATACTTGGCCATAGAGGCAAGAAACCCATGCTTTAAATGAGTTTTATAAATTAAAATGAAGCCGTTACATAGAGAATATACCCTCTTATATGAAAAACGAATAACGTGTGAGATATTCTAAAGAGTTTATTGTGGAGCTATTACTGATAATAAGAAATTGACTAATCTAAATAATATATTTTTTTTTTAAATTTTTCTAATAAAAATACGTTTCCTACTCCATTTAAAATAATCAATTTAAATAATTTGGCTGCAATATTAGCCAGTATAAAAGGTATCCTAATATATTTCTTTCAACCCATTGTCAATATTGTATGTTAGTATCTGAAATGAAATACTTGAAATTATATTTTTTAGTCTATCAAATTTTATTTTTGGATTGAATATCCATTCCTTATATAAAATCATATAATTTCACCTTAT